>CAUYRB010109061.1:0-44016 GCA_963574695.1 Propithecus perrieri | reverse complement strand
TGGCTAGAGTGCCGTGGCATCAGCCTAGCTCACAGCAACCTCAAACTCCTGGGCTCAAGCAATCCTTCTGCCTCAGCCTCCCGAGTAACTGGGACTACAGGCATGCGCCACCATGCCTGGCTAATTTTTTCTATGTATTTTTAGTTGTCCGATTAATTTCTTTCCATTTTTAGTAGAGACGGGGTCTCGCTCTTGCTCAGGCTGGTCTCGAACTCCTGAGCTCAAACAATCCGCCCTCCTCGGCCTCCCAGAGTGCTAGGATTACAGGCGTCAGCCACCTGATCAACACTTAAGTGCACACATAAGAATAACATTTATTGGATGTTGGATGGGGGCAGGGGGGAAGGGGAGGAGGGGACAGACATATGCACAATGAATGAGTGCAATGTGCACCACCCAGGGGATGGACACACTTGAAGCTCGGACTCGCGGGGGGTTACATATGTAACCTAAACATCTGTACCTCCATAATATGCTGAAATAAAAAAAAAAAAGAATTAGCTCTGGAGGCACTGCTTGTCCCTACTTTTCCTAATTTAAACACATTGTCAACTACATAGAAAATTTATAACATCAAGCATTATAAGGCTAGAAATATATGTGTTTATTAAATTCTATTGCAAAATAAAGATATGACATTATCTGTCTGTTTTCTCAATTTATAATGCTTAGCTGATCTGTGCATTCACCATTAGAATAGACACAGCCAGCACTGGATGTTCTTCTTGGACCATAATGAGACTCCTTTCTTCATTACTTGCTCAATGAAGTTTGCTAAGGCACCTAAGCCTATACCATTCAATAGGAGAGCCACTAGTGAAATGCGCTATTATAAACTTGAATTGTAGTCAGTCTGAACTGCAATGTGCTACAAGCTTAAAAAGCATACTGGATTTCAAGAACTTAGTTCAAATTTTAAAAAATTGAAATTATTTCACTAAAAACTTGTTACAATGATTATATGTTGGATAATAATGCCAATTATTATTTGGGTCAATACGTTTTATTATTGAAATTAATTTTATCAGATTCTTTACATATTTTAATTTGTCTACTAGAACATTCGAAATTACATTTTGGACCATATTATATTTCTATTGGTTAGCACTAGTCTAGACCATAGCAAGTCTCAAGAAATCATTCATTCAATCATGCTATGTATATACCTGGCAGTCTTGTTTTATGACAAGTGCTTCCTCCTCTACTCTCCATCAGAAGCAGAGCCACACTAGTCCACAAGGCTAGTAGTTCAAAAGATATTGCTGGTCTCTCATTATCTTATTTTTTTTCAACACTCACTTAGAGAATCCAGGGCTTATTTACTGTTTGTGCAAAGTTTGCTTAGGGAGATAAATAAAATTTAGCTATAGTTGAAACCAAAATATTTCTGTGATCAGGAATATTTCTTAGTATTTCTTAACTAGTGCAAAGTTTTTAATCTTGATTTTTAATCACAGTATTTGCTCTTAATAAACAAACTGACATTTGCTTTCCTTTCTTCGTTTCCCACAGCAAGAAAACCACAAGCAGAATTTTTTTATATATGAGGACAAGTTCGATGTGATTGAAAAAAAGATTAATACAGAACTACTTATAATTTTAGCACTAGGTAAAGATGAATTCCATCTTTGATCATCATCTACAACTTCTGAATAACTGCTTCTTAGAGATGAGGTCAGCCCAGAGTCTTGGCTCTATCCATGAACATAGACAGCAGCTAGCCAGGCTATTCTGTATGTAGCTGTGACTACTGAGCTACTGAGATTTGTCGAGTAGAGAAAGGAAGAACTGCAGCCAAAGAAATAGTCAGGCATGTTTCATTAACCTTCCTGAGAATGATCAAATTAATCTATCACAGAGCAAGTGAGTGGAAAGGCAATGTCAACCATGAAAGACTTGAATCCAAACCAATAGAGCTGCCACATGTGTAGAGTACATTGAAGAGCTATGATCTGTGTATGGGTACAGAAATGTTAATAGGGCAAAAATTGCACACTTTAGGAGAAAAGAAAAAAAATATATGGTAGAACGAGTTTCCTTTAATGACACTGGAGTCAGTTGAATGGTGTAACTTTGAGCTACATAGGTCAAGATCAAACAAGCCTGGAAGTCACATCCAGGCAAGCTAGAGGACAGGCATGTGTAAAGTAGAGCAGGCAGAGTGATTATTTTTGAAAAAGGTAAGTACAAAGGTAAGAAAAAAAAGATACAAGTAGAGGGTAAAACAAGGTGACCCAGAATCCAGAAAAAAAATAACAATCAACCAAAATAACCAAACACAGAGGAGTTATGCAGGAACTAATGTGACTATCAAGTCAAGACTATTTCATTGAACATTCCAAGGAAATTATCGATTTACTAAAACTGAAGGTGATGACAAAGCCAATTACCAAATAGATACAGGGCACTATTATGAGTGAAGAATCTTAATAACAAGGTAAATCCTTGTAGAGATGGAAGTGAAGTATGGTCAATCTGAAGAGATGACTTGAGGGAACATGAGGCTGAAGTGGCAGGTGGGGACTGAGGTTGGCAGATCCTGACACTTAGAGCCACCCAGAGTAGTGGACCTGGTCGGCCTGTCACCTGCAATGGTTCTTCAGTGCCCACAACTTGGCAGAGATTCTATATTTCACTGGATCATGAAAATACTTGGGTAGGGTAGGGTAGGGGATGATACCTTGGATTGCATTATTTCTGCTTTCACTTATAATGCTCCACATTCTCATGTATTTATGACACCATTCCTTGTGGTGGCTCAGCTCGGGAGGTGGACCTTTGTAGGATTCTGTGGTTGGTCCATGGTATTGTTCTGCTACTTGGTGGCTGGTGATGGTCATGAAGAGCATCCAGTGGCTGATGAATCAGATCTGTCCCACATACAGCCAGAATCGACAACAGAATTATAGTTTAAAGATTATCATTCCATCACAGATCCTTAGCTTGTGCTGTACAAAAGGGAACAAAATAGTTTCTTTTTCAAAATTGGTACCCTCTTAAGGAAAATATTATGTCAAAGGAAAGCATAAAAACTGAGCCATCAATGTAGAGTTCTATGCTATAACCAAATATACCATTACATAATGAGACTGGATGAGACATTAATGGTCATCTCTTATATAGTAAAGGAATGGCTCAGATGGGTTAAAAAAATGGGCTAAAGATAGACAATTTAATTAGTGCTTCTCAAACATTACTGTGCATCGGATTCACCTGGAGGCCTTCTTAAAACACAGAATACTGGGCTTACCCTCAAAATTTCTGATTCAGTAGTTCTGGGGTGGGGCATTTCTAAAAAGTCAGATGATACTAGTGGTGCTGGTCTAGGCACCTCACTCTAAGAATTACTAATCTAGTCAGTAGGCCCGTCAAGACTATGACCCTGGCTTTGTAGAAATATTCATATTTATATTCTAAGAAGACTTAACAAAGACAATGAGAGAGAGAGAGAGAGAGAAAGAAAGCTTTTCACTTTTTCAGATTTGAGAAAAAAAGATTACTTAACAGAAAACTTTGTTTCACTAAGGGGGTAAGCTTATTTGACAAGATTCAAGACACAACTCCCTCCATTTGGGAAGGAACACTAAGAAGAATGGCTGTATGCCTGTTGCTGTCACTCAAAGAGTGTGCTGTCTCTCCTCTCGGTAATGTAACACTTATCACACCCCTCTTCTGCAATTTTAGGACTACCATTAGAATAATGTGGATTACACTTTGTCAAACCCTTATCTGAACGCTACATTGGAATATGTCACTAACAGGAAATGGAATCTGCTATAAGAACTGATGGGGAATGCTAGTCAGAATCTTTTGAAAATAGATATCTGCCTTAGCCAGACACAAAGAAAGATAACTCTGAATGTAGATTAAATCTGCAATACACACAAATTCTTGATTCTGTCAGGTTCATTAGAAACAATAAATACAGAGAGATTGAAGCTGAATGGATTAAGAACAATTACTTTGTATTGCATTCCATGCTGCCTGTGAATAATTACCCTTTGTGCTGTTAAGGCTCCAGGAGGAGCAATCTGGAAACTATTCTCTCGAATGTTGCTTGGGAATATGTAGTCAAAGTTTCCAAACACTACCTAGGTGGCTTTATTACTATCATCATTAAAAATGTATGTCCTATTCTCATGTGGCAAGATGACAGGTGACATACAAAACAAGGTACATCTATAATCCATGCCTTTGAGGATCTTTCATGCAAGGACAAAAGATAAGCACTGATTTGCAGACAACAGCCAAATAAAGCAGCTTAAAATAAGAATTTTTGCACAAAATTTAAATGAAGGATAGCTGTTTCTATGAAGCAATGGGTGGAGGGATTAATTTCCACACTGGGCAGAGTTCATAGCTATTCGATTGGTGTCTAATCCACAGGAAATGTCTGTCCTCCCATTGGCTCTTCCAATTAGTTCACTCAGGTTTCTTGTTCCTTGGTGAAGGAGTGAAGAAAAGGAGGAAAATATTCAGCAAAGTTTTAAGTATATGCACATAATGTTTTTCCCATTTTTCCATCAGTTATTATTCTAGATGTTATCTAAAGCGATCTGGGCCAGGAAATTGTTTAGCATCTCCTAAGATTTTACCTGAAAGGAATGCCTGACCAGAAGAAAATAAATTATATTTAGAGCTCCATCAGGTTTGAGTCAGAAAAGACATATGAATATCAATATCAATCCAAATCCAGTTTGGTTGTCTCAATGCCCATCCAGCCTCCTGCTGGCCTCCTCACCACATCCCTGCACCATGGGACTACATTACCAGATAGTCTCACTTCACTAAAATTGATTTAGAAGTAGACCTTAACTGCATTAGGCGCAGAACCAAGATATTAAGAGGATCTGTTGGTCATCAGCCATTTAGACATGGGCATCAGTCTGCAAACGGTCAATTCTCTCCTAAAGTCTAACATGAAAAATAATTTACCTATTTGCCTTTTTTGTGATCCAGAAAACTCAAAGGAGTCAGCCTATAAAATGGTTAGCTCCTCTCACCATTCTTAGAGGTGAAAACCTTGCACTCAAACAGCACTCCATTTACAACTTACGTGTGATCCTTTGTCCTTCCCTGCCAATGTTCTTACAGCCATAACCCAGTTCTACCTTCATATATGATTTCAACATCACTTAGATGAGAAAGGCGATTTGCCTCTTATCCCTACTCTACCCAAGCTTGTAACTTTCAGATTTTCTGGATGCCAGGAGAGACCATACACACCACCACCACCACCATTGCTACTACTATTTTTACTGCTGCTTCTACTATTTCTTCTTCCTTTTCTCTCTTTGCTTTCTTCCTCCTTCTCCTCTTCCTTTTCCCTCTTCTTTCCTTTCTTAAGCTTCTGTACTTATCACTTATTCTCATGTATATTTTTCACACATTGATTAGACAACAAGAATTTGTCTGGGCATCTTGGTGGTAGAGCAATCCCACGTCAGCATGTGTGTAGATCAAGTTGCAGAACAGCAGAGGATTAATACTTGTGACTGAAGGAGCTCAGGAAACTTCACCCCAAAACGTGACTCTTTACTATAAGGAACATTTTGAATGAAAGGCCTTTGGAGATCAAAACACCCTGGGAAGGGACTTTCCCTCTTTCTGCATAATCTAAATGGATCCATCAAAAAGAACAATTGACCTCCCTTCCCCTCCTTGTTACCTCAGTATATTGCAGGAAAGCAGATCAAGAATGCAACCAGAACTGGCCCAAATCATTTTATATATGATACCTGTCTCTCAGGTTAGTTTACAAGTCAATCTGTTTGCCCGCCTCCATGCATTCTCCCAAGTATCTATTCATCCTTCCTGACAACCACTTATTGCCCCCAAACAGAATCACCTATATTCATCATCTCTCCCTCCCCTCTAAAAGAAGGGTATACAAATTTCTGGACTCCATTGAGATACTGGGTAATCACTCTGTGATTCTCTCTGTATGTACAGTAAATAAACCTCTTTCTCTTATTAATCTGCCTTATTTCAAGTTGATCTTTCAGCGAACTTTCGGGGGAAAGAGGAAGTTTCCTCTCACTCCCACATGACCCAATGCTCTCTTGGGTCGGGGCATTTCTTTCTCTGGTTAGGGCTTCCTTCAATCTCTGCATGCAAAATGATGAACTCTACCCAGGAATTTATGTTAACTTCTCTTTGGAAGTAATTTCTTGAATAGTGTATCTACCACAGTTGTTTTTCTTTAAATCATATTCATGGGGCAGAACTGTTATGAAATATTTCTAAATACATTTAGAAAGAAAACATAAACTTTAGAACTAATGGAGATTTTTGACTCATCAATTCTGGAAGGTCTCATTTTGCAAGGTCAAATGGGGGAAGTCCCATGGCCAAGGTCTTGAGAAACTTGTAACTGAATAAGTGATAATAGGTGTCTAGACTCCCTAGCTGAATTCTCTTTCCATTTTAGGGGCCAGATGAGTCATGGCTAATCTATAGAAAAGCATTTATTGAGCAACTTATATTTCCAACCAGTATATCTTAGACAGAAAGAGGGTCCAATTTTTTCTATAATTAGAATTTGTAATGGTTTGTCCTCTAAGCCAGCACATAGAACTGACATTAGAAAAATCACTTAAAACTACTACAGTCAAAAATTTTCAGGTCTTAGTATTAAGAATGTTCAAGGTATTTATTATTGATGCAAGTATATTTCAGACCAACGAAGGCATTTATTACAGTGGAAGAAAATTCTGTTTGTTCTATTGCTGTCCTTTTTCTTGAAGAATTAGAGTTATTAAGTGCAACGTCTGCACAGAACAGGTTGTTTGCTTTTCAGATAACTTTAGCAGAAAGAGATATTTGATGAATTAGTAATGTGTTTGACCTTGAGAAACTGATCAAAATGTCTGATTCTTTGGTTCTTTACTTTGATGCCTCAGTAACTTTTTAAAGCTGAATTTTACAAGCCCCTTAGCAAATTGGTTTTGCAATGGTATTTTTCCTTGTATCTGATATATATTTGGATGCTGACAAACCTGCTGGAAAAGAAAACAAAAATGAAAGTCTAAGTAATCAGTGGCCTCTGCGATCATTATAGATACCCGGGGGGTATTTCCAAGTCCTTTAATTGAAATCAAATTATGTTAATCCACTTATATGTGATGAAAATTCACAACAATAATCCTAAAGAATGAAGAACTAGACACATCAGCACAATTGAAAGTTAACTTCTGAGACATTAAAAGATGTTCCTAGGTCTGTAACTTCTTGTTCTTTGTCCAGGAAATTTATTTTCTAGACAATTACCTCTATGGGGAACACCCAGGGCTGGAGGGAACAATTTTCCAGAATTTTACTGTTATCGAGTCAGCAGTGCTACCTATTAAATAACAGGTGGCAGGCTGTGATATATATGCACAAGTTGTTGTGTGCAGTCATCCTATGGAGGCCCCGGCCCTCAGGAAAGACAGGCAAAGATGGTACATCAATTACCACAAAACTAAAGCATCATGTTTCTCTTGTTAGTCCGAATGAGCTTACCTATTAAACTACAAAATATATAATCCATGAGCCAAGATTCGAAACCCCCATGTACACTCATTTTACACATACATAACATTCTCCAGTCCTATCATCACCTTTACCTGTTCACTACAGAACTAACAAAGGAAAGGATAACCCTTGTTGCCTTTCCCTGTAAGAGGTGCTTGGAACTAAGTGATATTGTGGCGGTGAGCCACAAGAAACCTAGAGCAGATGTTTCGATTGAACACAGCCTTCTAAAACTTTATTCAAAAAATGAACATGACTGTCTTGATATTTTCAGCTTTATTTGGTATTCATTTTCATTTGGTATTGGCAATTTTTTCGCAAAATACTGGATGCATTCCATATTTTGTGAATTTCTTTCTTTGTTTTTAGCTCACTGGTGCTTTGGGTATTATAAACATATGCTTGATAGACTAAAATTTTAGCCAATCTTATGTTACTTCCAACCAGGGAGCATTTGGATGTTTTGGATTATTGGGGATAATACTGAGATTTGTGGAGTGAAGGTCAGAAACACAACACATAGGACATTCAGCACAGTGAAGGGTTGCTCAGCATAATTTCCTTGAGTGAACCTGTTGAGAACAATATCTGAGGAACCACTCCTCTGAGGAAAGAAACAACAGTTTACTCCTGGCTGTCTCACTAAATGGGCCCTATAGCATTTTTATGGCATGAGGATCCATTCTACCCTGTAGCTGGGAACCCAGTGTCTTGGGGGAAAATTAAAATTAAATAAAGCCAGTTAGTTAGCAGACTCCTAAGCGATATCACTGGACACCAGACATATTCCATGCTAAAGGAATCAAGAAATAACCCACACCAAACTTAGACAGAGAGGATTTTTTTTTTAAACCTATAGAAGGTCAAAATCTATAAATTCCCAATATTCCTTCTTCCAATTCCATGCTGCCTCTCTCAATACTACTTGACAAAGATGAAGAATGATGAGGGGATAGTATGAGAAAAGCTTTCAGTCTTCATCCTCTGTCCTGAGAAGCCCCCTTTTCTTTTGTTTGGTTAGCTCTTGGCATTGGGTGGCATTCAACAGCCATTCATAAATAATGAAGTAGCGGATGTTATTAGATATTTCAAGATGTTTTCTTGTTCAGAGTCATAATGCAAAACACATTCCTTATTAGGAAATGAACAAAGGGTGGCAGATTTGAAGTTTGTTGATCAAGATAATCTTTTTGTTCTATTAATAAGCAATAAATAGAAAGGATTATTAATAGTTAGATCAACACTCACTAAGTGCTCCAAGGTCTAATGGACATGGCCTCTCCTGCCCCTGCTTATTGTACCATGTTTGGACTGTAGACTCAACTCTGCTGGCTGTGGTGCAGATAAGCCTTTAATTATTTTATCTTTTATCGAAGAGAGACTTTTCAGAAATTTCATGTGGAATTTATCAAGAAACCAAAGAGTTAGATTTTAGAGTCTAAGACCATGTCTTAATTGGTTCAATCTACTAGATACAGAGACTCCCATCTGTTTGCTCAGTATTTCTAAGGAATCTAAAACAATAGCTGTGTGGCTTCATGTTTAGAGCTCATATTCTCTCCATCTCTCAAATATTATTTCTGACAATTTGTTTCCATTTTAAATATCAGAGCTGTTGCCATACCAAATTCATGAGAATTTCTTTGCTTTTTCTATGTTTCCTGGAACCTCAGCATTTTGAACAATGGTTCATATAAAGGAAGTTTACTTCATCCTTAAATTCAGTTCATTCTAAACTGTAGGAATCTCAATTTCCCCTCCTGAAATTTCTGAGATAAAGGAAGTGTTATGTTAATTTTTGATATATTTTGGTTTTATGAGAGACAATTCTGACAAAAATACATTTCAAAAGTTTTTTTATTACAGTTTTCTCAGTAAATAGTCAAGTTCATTCTAAAATACATCTGTTATACAAGAAATCAGTTTCCCGTTTGATGCTATTAGTGATGAAGAACTCAGAACCATCTAGGTACTTCCTTGTACTCCTTTACTTCTTAATATCATACCCACGCCCCTTCTTAGAAAAGGCGTGTGGCCAAGAGAACCTTCAAGCAAGTTCTTAGTTTTTCTCTGAAATGCTTTTAACTTTCAGGTGATACCCAGAACATAATTGATTTATATATATTTGAAGCTTAACACAAATTCTGACCTTTTTGATATTAAAAGTGAACTGAAATATTTGTTAAAACTCTTCCACTGTATCTCTGTGACAGTTCATATTGGAATACTTGAGTCTCCTGTGGATGTTGTCCTGGAGCTACCCCACACATTCTGGACCTGCTCTTGCCTTTGATGCCATTTTGGTTTTGCCCCAATTTCAAATTTCCTAGCTCTTCAAAAAATAGATTTTAGGACTCCAAATGTTAAGGCCAATTTTATGGACCACCTATAAAAGTCAAGACGAACTAGTTTATGTACAGTAGTGATACTCAAATTTTAGAGTGTCTGAACACAAAAGATTTACTTCTCACTCTAACTGTATATCCAACATAGGCCCATGGATCTCTGCTCATCATAGATATAGGTTGACATAGGCCTCTTCTTATCCCAGACTTCCTGGTAGGGAGAACAGACATCATGTTGCCTCACAAGGTTAACTAAATGCCGCTCCTTAGAAGGAGATGCAGACAATTTCTTGCACTTCTACTCACATTTCACTGGCCAAAGTAAGGCCATTAATAATTTCCAAGGGAGTGGGAAAGTATAATGCTACATGAGCCCAGAAATAGGAGAACGACAAAGATTGTGAAGAGTCCTAGTGGCTAACTCCCCATTTAATACTCTGACTCCCAAATCTGGCACTCAGTAGACTGATGCTTCAAGAATACTCATGGTAGTACTTTTTTGGGTTTCTGTTTCTGCTAGGTCCTGTCACATAGCAAGAAAAAATAATAACATTATGATATATATATTAAGACTCACTTATAGACACAGTATGAATTTTAAGGTTATGAGCTCAAAGAGTAAATATCAAGTCCCTATATCACCAAGGGTTTAATTTTCTATTAGCTCCCATTTATAGGTCTGGGGTAAAAAAAAAAATGCATTCATAATACTATTTAAGACATTATGACAACTAGGAAAAACATCCTCTCTTTTCATGTTCTTTATATAACCTTCCTGGAATCTTTCCTGTTCTAAGCTCTTTATAACTACTTTTTCCCTTTCCTTTTTTTATTTCAAAATATTAAGAGGTACAAATGTTTTTTTGTCATTTGTATCAATTTGGTTATGCTTTAGTCAGGGTTATAAATGTACCCAATACCCATATCATGTTTATTGTATCAGTCAGGAAGATTTTCGCCCATCCCCTCCTCCACACTCCCGCCTGCTAGATTTCCACTGAGTTTTACATGTGTGTTCATTGATTAATTTTGATTTAACAGTGAGTACAGGTGGTGTTTGTTTTTTCATTTTTAAGATATTTCACTTCGGACAATGGTCTCCACGTCCATCCAAATTGTTGCAAAAGGCCTTAATTCATCCTTCTTCATGGCTGAATAATATTACATACTATACATATATCACGTTTTGTTAATCCATTCATGAATTGATGGGCACTTGGGTTGATTTCATATCTTCGTAATTGTGAATTGTGCTGCAATAAACATTCCAGTACAGGTGTTTCTTTCTTTTTTTTTTTTTAATAAAATTACTTCTACTCCTTGGGGTAAATACCCAGTAGTAGGATTGCTGAATCGAATGGTAGGTCTACTTTTAGTTCTTTGAGGAATCTCCATACTGCTTTCCATAGAGGTTGTACTAATTTGCAGTCTCACCAATAGTGTGTAAGTGTTCCTTTCTCTCGGCATCCATGCCAGCATCTATTGTTTTTGGACTTTTGAGTAAAAGTCATTCTAACTGTGGTAAGATGGTATCTCATTGTGGTTTTAATTTGAATTTCCTTGATAATTAGTGATGTTGAGCATTTTTTCATATGTTTATGGACCATTTGTCTATCTTCTTTTGAAAAGCTTCTGTTCATGTCTTTTGCCCTCTTTTTGATGGGGCTGTTTATTTTTTCCTTGATGATTTTCTTGAGTTCTCTGTAGATTATTGTTATTAGCTCTTTAATGGATATATAGCATGTGAATATTTTCTCCCATTCTGTAGGTTGTCTATTTGCCCTGTTAATTATTTCCTTAGCTGTGCAGAAGGTTTTTAGCTTAATCTAATAAGATTTATTTATTTTTGTTGCTGTAATTGCCATTGGGGTCTCCTTCATAAATTCTTTGCTGAGGCTGATATCTAGAAGAGTTTTTTCAACATTTTCTTCTAGTGTTATTATGATTTCATACCTTACATTAAGTCTTTTATTCATCTTGAATGTGTTTTTGTGAGTGGTGAGAGATATGGATCCTGTTTTGTTCTTCTGTATGTGGCTATCCAATTAACCCAGCACCATTTATTAAATAGTTTTTTTCCCCCCAGTGTATATTGTTGTCTGCTTTATCAAACATCTGTTGGCTGCATGTGGATAGTTTTATATCTGGGTTCTCTGTTCTGTTCTATTGGTCTATGTTTCTATTTTTGTACCAATACCATGTTATTTTGGTTACTATAGCATTGTAGTATAATTTGAAGTCTGGTAATGTGATGCCTCCAGATTTATTCTTTTTGCTTAAGATTGCTTTGGCTATTCAGGCTCTTTTCTGTTTCCAAACAAAGAGTAGAATTATTTTTTCTAGATGTGTGAAACATGATGTTGGTATTTTGATGGAGATTACGTTGAATCTGTAAATTACATTGGGTAGTATGGATATTGAAATAATGTTGATTTACTGATTCATGAGCATGATATGATTTTCCATTTGTTTGTGTTGTCTGTGATTTCTTTCCTCAGTGTTTTGTAGCTCACTTTGCAGAGATCTTTTGTCTCCTTTGTAAAGTATATTCCTAAGTATTTTATTTTCTTTGTAGCTATTGTGAATGATATTGAATCTTTGATTTGACTCTCAGCTTGGCTGTTATTGGCATATAGGAATGTTACTGATTTGTGTATATTGATTTTGACTTTGCTGAATTTATTATCAATTCCAGGGGTCTATTGGTGGAGTCTTTGAGGTTATCTAGACATAACATTATATCATTATAATATTATCAATTATAACATTATATCATCAGTAAAAAGCTATAGTTTGACCTCCTCTTTCCCAATTTGGATACGATTTCTTTCTTTCTCCTGTCTGATTGCTCTGGCTAGGACTTCCAGCACTATGTTGAATAGAAGTGGTGACAGTGGGCACACTTGTCTTGCTCTTCTTCCCACTCCCCTGCTCCATGGTCTCCCTCTGGAATGTGCCAGCAGGTAGAAGTTTGAACTAGCTGAGCTCTTCCACAACAGCATTGGAGGTTGGGAGCTTCCCTGCCCAGGATCCCACCCTGGGCCAAGAACATGGCCTTCCTGTGGGGGGAGTGGTGCTCCGCGAGTGTGTTGCAGGTGGGATTCACACTGCATTCTCTTTTCAGTTCATCCATGTGGGCTCCCTTGCCTTCCTTGCCTTTCAAGAGTAGTTCACAAATCTCCTTTCATTCCCCTAAGCAACAAAAACAAGTCCTGTGGATGTGGGATCTGGTCCGTGGGCCTGTGCCACCGTGCCCAAGGATCAATCCCTGACCATGTCAGGGAGAAGCGTGTTCGTCCCGAGTTGCCTATGGGATGCTCAAGCAGGTTTGATTGTTCTGATGGAGCAGCTGGACAAGCAGCACCAGGGAGAGCTGATGAGCAGGGAGTTCACAGTCCAAGCACTTCCTAGTCCTCTGTAGGTCTTTAAGAGGAAAAGTTTGAGCCTCACTCTCTGTGGAAACCCTAATAGAGGGAGATCTGCAGCTCCTGAGAGCCTTGGGTCAAGAGTCTCTCTCAGCAGCCACATGCGGGGAAGGGAAATGGGAGAAAAAGAATCTGAAGTAAGGAAAGCCAGCACTCCGGTCATCTCTGTCCCTATCTCCCGGAAGACAGCCTGCCCAGAATTTCCAGGCTTGGGTCACACAGATGCCCCAGGATCCACTGGTCCCCTGTAGCTCCTGCAGTCCGGGCTGGAGTTGGGAAATGTTTATGTGGGAATGAGCGAGACAAACACTGAGGGTCTGAAGCCCCACGGGGAGGACAAAGATATTTAGTGAGTGGAGAAACAATATGGCACCTGCCATCTCTGCTCAGGTCTATGGTGATGAGAAGCAGCCCCGAGGGGCTGGCAGGCTGGTACTTTGTCCTCAAGAAATTCCCAGTTTACTGGCAGCAGCAGCTTTTGGGCTCATGAGAATAGAAAGGCTCTCCAGTCACTTGGGACCCTGCTGACTGCCAGAGATGTGAAGAAGGGAGAAACACACAGCTCCACCTCCTCTTTTTGCTGAACTCTAAGCCTCTCAGGTCTTGATCTCTGCCACTATCTTGCTCCTTCTTGTTCTGCTCTGCAACTTCTTCCCTGGAATCTTTGGTAGGTTCTGGCACTGTTCCTTCAGAATTATTCCTAATTTATGATTGTTTATTTGTTTGTTCTTCTTAATCTAAAACTTTTCCTTCTTTCTGAGATGATCTGACAGCTGGTGTCTCTGATCAGCCATCTTGTCTTTCAAGTATAATTACTTTCTGCCATTACATAGTTAGCAACTTTTTCCTGATTCCTCCCACTCCCCTGTCCAAACTCAACTGGTGCTGGTTAGACCTACAATTTTTTCACATTATCTACATTCGGTGCATCTCCAAAGCTCAATGTCATCCTCCCTGTTGTCCACCTTGTCTCCTCTCAGCTATTTCAACATAATGCCATGTCTTTTCTATGCTAAATACAGCTTGTCTGAGGAAAAAGAAACTAATTGTTGCAACTCCCATATGCAAACTGCAAAGATTGTCAGAAACTGCTCTCTGCTGCTCCAGGCTACAAGTGTCTCACTAGGTCTTACATGTTTGTTTGACAGTCTCATAGCAGGATTCACTGTGGGGAGAGGAGGAAAGTGAAATAACAAGGAGATTGAATATCAAACTCTTTTTTATATAAGATCTCCTAATAACAATATTTATTGTCTAATGTTGAAGACTAAAAATTGGTCCGACCCACACCTCTGACAGCCTTGGAATATGGCCCTGTCTCCCAATTTCTTTCTATCATCAATTTATTTTATAGAAAGTAGCTTTCTTATCATCCTCGGCCTTTAAACTATCTTCCTCCTTCCCAGGTTGCCCCTCACCCAGTGCATCCTCCTGACAAGAATTAACGTGCTTAAACACTTGTGACAGGGTAATTATTAAGATGTTAATTTTGCTTTATTCTCCGTGATAGTGAAGATAGGAATTAATTTGAGGTAGATTTTATGCTCGGGTCCTGGACAGTGATTTCTGTGAAACAGGGCCATAAGCAGACACGTGGAGCAATCAGAGCACATTGCTCTGTCTCCAGGCTTTTGTGAGAGAGAAGCTACTTGAGGAAGGATAATGCTAAGGGTGAAGAAAGCATACCTGGCTCTATAATGGAGGAGACAGTTTAGCAAGACGGTAGAGGGGTCTCAGTTGACCGTTTCCTATAGTAAAGTGGAACTATTCCCCACTCCCACGCAATGTAACAGGTTTCATGAACAAATCTCAACCACCTGTACGTATTTTTTAATCCTCTCCTTTAACTAACTACTTGATCTTTTGAGTTGTTTCCCAGAAATGGAGGATTTTGGGCAAGACATAGGGAGCTGAGATTCTGAAGGCCCCCGGACAGACTTCCTGATGACTCGCCATCCCCTACAACCTGTCCCAAAGCATGCAGCCTTTTGTTAGTTACACCTCAACCTGCTATAAGGCACTTGGCCCTCCTTTAAAAGCCCATGATCTCCATTAGTCAAGGAGATGGATTTGAGGCAGCTGTTCCTATTATCCCAAAAAGATTTCTTTTATACTAAAAACTTACTTTCTTCCTTAGCAATCCTTATCGTCTCAATAATGGGATCTCTGTGCTATAAGCAACTGGACCTAGGCTGAAACCCCCTTGCGGTTTCGACAAGAACAGTGCCACAAATGGCAAAAGCATCCATAATAGAACGTGGATCTTCATCAAGGTGACAAAACACAAGGAGGGCATGGTGTTGGTACCATGGAGACAGCATGTCACCACACTGGAACAAGATGAATGTAGCAGCCTGCTTTAAAGGGACCACACAGGCTTGAATAAGAGCATGTCAGGAACAACCACTGTGGACTGAGGACTGGAACCCTCGTCTCCACACTGAAATTTTACATGACTTGAGGGGAGAGTGAGGCACCCTCCTCCCAACTATAAATATGACTGACATAGTGTTTATTGCTATTAATATCTCTTGTAGATAGAGATTAGGCTTGATTTATCTGATTCTGAACATAAAATTGAGTGAGGTTTTCCGCATTTGAATGATGTACTCTAAATTCAAAGCCGCCACTATGTACCAATCTCCACATTACACTTTCTGGCTGAGAAATCTTCACAGCCTCGGATTACTTTCTGTATTCAGAGATCTCTATAGTTGATCCCCATCTTTGCCTTCAGAATGGATCTCCTCCTCCTTCCAAATCTGCATTCTTTGCTCTCTTCTGCTCACATGTGTACTTTAGCCCCACTGTCCACTATTTGCTCATTCCTTGAACCCTAAAAATACTTTATCCCCATGCAACTCTAGTGTATAAAATAATCACTTTTTAAAATGCTGGCTAGAATTATTTGCAGTTACTTCATTAAAGTTTAAGTTCTAAATGAGATTAAAAACTCCTCTGAGGCAAGAAAAATGTATTATAATTCTGTTATCCTCACATTATCAATAAGGGGCTAAGCACAAAATAAACATATTTCTTAATTGACTGCATTATATATAAATGCTTCTCATATGGAGTAGTGTCTGGGTCCAGCATCTCATTCAGGGGGAGAGTTTGCTGTATGGGATAATTAACTGAAATAAAAGTTATCATGGTAGAGAAATGCAAAAGACAATTGATTGGTCATTTCATCCACAGACTTCCTGTGTGATGAACACTGTTTTTCCTGTTCTAAGAGAAGAACTGAAGCTAGACAAAAAAATCCAGGCTGTCAAATTCCCTGACAGTAAGATGGAAAGCATAGGTTATGAGCCTGCATTTGCTCTCACTGCTACCTTAGTAATTACTAAATTCAGGGAAGTAAAGTCTTGGGGATCTATTAATAATTAGAGGTATTGTAGAAAGAAATACACTGAAGGTTACTGCAGTAAATTGGCCATTTGTTTCATTTGGGTAAAGATAATAAGTATAAAAGTCTCCTTTACATTTCAAATGCTAAGCCAGAGAATTATCACAGTTTACCGATCTCATTTTTGTGTAGGATAATACTAAGGACATCTGTAGACTAGTAGATGAGTGGACTACAAATACCTAGCAATGTTTGCAGCTTTAATAATCATCTTTCAAATATACCTGGAAAAAACAGAACCAGATATATCAGTTTTTCAAGACAGAAACATTTAAAAGATGAAACTAACTAATTTATCATTGTCTTGATACTGTAATTCAATCTTTATTAAAATGCAGAAAATAAAAATTAGTATTGCTTTTGTATCTGCTTTTCCTGTATCCACTGTATCATAGGAATTCTGTGAAAATGACTAACTCTCACAGGTCTCCCATTTTCTGCTAACCTTTCTTGTTATGAAAGGCATAAGACAAGAACAGTCATTGATTGGGGAATTGAAGTTCTCCCATAAAAGATGAGTATGTCGACAGAAATACCATCAGTTCCACAGCATGCAGGTCAAATATTCCTTAATCTCACTTCTGTCAAGGGATTGCATGACCACCCTCAGACAAGGACAGACAATATTACCTGCATGGGTTATCAGACCTGTTGAAAATGTGCGGGAAAGGAACAGGGTGAACTGAAGAACAGCACTGCCTCCCTCAGACGCTCAGAATCATGTCTAGCTGTATCTTAAACACCAAACGAACTGTATTTTCGATTTTACCATCTGACATTTACCAGAAGGAAAAAGATACATAAGTAATGAGGCAAAAGGGCATTACAAGCTGGGTGTGTATTTTCCCATTACATTAAGAAATGAGCCTAGAAAAAATTGCTCTCTGAATTCAAAGTTAAAAATGAATTAAATGAGTATCCTTCACATTTGTCACAGCACCCTCAATTAATTCAGGAATTCTCAATGTGTATATGCAGTTGATCTTTTTGTATGCCTCGTCCTAACGACATTACCTACTTGTTTTCCCTCTTAAGCTGCACGTTATTTTAGGTTGGTATGTAAATACAGGCATCTGTGTCTGTCTCCTCTATGTTATTTTCTTTAATAACAACAGCTCTTGTCATTATCAACTGCCTGATATTTGGTAGGCACAATATTATTACATTCATCTTATCATTTAATCTTTAATAAAAACCCTATATAATAAATGTTCTCATCATTATTTTACCGAGGTAAACAAGTATAGCAAGGTCTGCAGTATGTCAAGAGGTGGAGCTAGCTTCTTGAGCACAAAATCAAACTTTCTTCTTTTCCACCCTTCCCTTCAGAGCCTAGCATTGTGTTCACACCCCTCTGAGTTCTCAGTAAATACATTGACTGACTGAGTTTGCTTTCACATATGAACAAAACAAGAGATTGAGGCATAATTAATGTGTCTGTGGGTGGAAAAGTAGCTAAACCATCAGGTTAGCCACTTTGCTTGGGAGTGACTTGCACACAAACACACACATGTACACACACACACATTTTTGGAGTGCATATTTTGGCCTTAAGCTTGTAGAGTCTGATACTTGGTCAGGCAGCATGGATTGAACAATTCTTTTCTTTTTTTTTTTGGAGTTGAACAGTTACCAGTTCATGACACCTATTAGTACAATCCAAATTGTATCCTGATCCAACATAAATTAATGTTACTTGATAATAAATAGATGTTTAATTTCCTGGCTTATAAAGTCAAAAACACCGACTCTCTTCTGGTGATTTCCTTGTCCTGGGGTTTGGTGTGACAACGAATACTGCTATTTATAGTTGAAAGGCACCTTCATAATCTAGCACGGCTCCAAGAACTTACATTTCCTCAATACCATTTCACATTTAAAAAAACAAAATTCTCCAGCACCTGTATAAGGTGCTTAAAATGTCATTACCACCTGTAATTACATAGAGAATCCAATTACCACAGCAAAGGAATCAGATTGGTACATACAATTTGTACATGTTGACCATAAAAATTATAACAGAAGTATACATAGTGGGTAATTATGTGCATCTTGTATAAAGCTCTGAAGAGCAATTAGGATATAAAAAGTAATGTGGAATCATAACAATAAATGAGTTTCACTGAAGTAATGATAAGTTTTACCTTGAAGTTTCTCCAGCTTCAATAAAGCAGAAAAAAACTATCTTCAAATGAAAAAAAAATTCATACAACATAGTGGAGCAAACACAAAAGAAATATAATAACATGATAATAGAGATGTTTTATAGTTTTTCAAGTACACTGTGCAGACTTGGCTAATGTTGCATAACAAAATGTGAGGATCCTCCACAGGTACTGAGAAGTTTCTGAGAATAGAGGGGTTGTTCACACCAACATGAATGTTGGAATCAGGAAAACAGATTCAAGCAAACCCCTTGTGACATTCATCGCAGCCATTACATGAGTTACTCTAAATTATGGTCCTTCTTCTTATAGAAGGAGGAGTGATAAATGCAGAGCTGTCTGCCAGACTATTATACGCTCAGTAGCAGTGAAAGGAATGGAAAATGACAGAAATAAATAACATAATCTGATCAGTTAGTGGTACACAAAGACTTCTGGGGCTCTGCTTTGTGTGACAATGCATGGTCTTCTGGGGGCCACCCTAGAAATATTGCTGCCTCGGATAAGTTTGATTGTGTGAAGGACAGAAAGTATTAGCTTTTAGATGCTAGTTAGGTTCCGTCTACACCGCTTGCCATAGGAAGTAAATGGACTCTATGTCAGTGCTCCTTGATGCAAAGTAAATTACCACTCCACAAGGAAAAAGACAAGTTTTTAAATTGAATAATAGCTTTTTCACAATTAGAGTTCATAACTATTAATTTCTTTCTAAAATATCTGCAAATATGCACAAGTCTATAGGAAATAGACACATGGTAAATGCTCTTTGCTGAATTTTTATATGCGCATAATAGTACATCTTGTCTCATGAAAAGACATAGGTCTGGTCTAGACATAGGCCTGGTCTAGACATAGGAAATAATCTGACTTTTCAAAACTTAAATAAGTGGTAAAGATCAAATAACACACAAAATCACACTGTTTTATTTAAATGCCAGTTGGCTTATTATTGTAACTTTTATTTTTTATTTTTATTTTTTAAAACAGCTTTATTGAATATAATTGATATACAAAAACTTCATGTATTGATTGTATACAGTTTAATTAGTTTTAACATATGTATACAGCCATGAAAACATCGCTAGAGTTGAGGTTCTAGACGTATTCACAACCTCTAAAAGTTTCCTTTAAGCCTTTCTTTGGTTCTCCTTTGTGTCCTTCACAGTGTCAAACACTGTGGAGACTCTCTTAGTTGATTTTATGTTGTTATCACAGAATACCAGGGGCTGGATAATTTATAAAAAAAAAAAAAAGAGGTTTATTTGGTTCACAATTCAGGTCTCCGGAAAGCTCAAGATCGGGCAGCTGCATCTGGTGAGGTCCTCCTGCCGCTTTAACTCTTGGTGGATGATGGGAGGGAAGTACACGTGCAAAGTGATCACATGGTGAGAGAGGAAGCAAGAGAGAGATACCAAGGAAGCCAGACTCTTTTTAACAAGCTGCTCTCTAGGAGACTAATCCATTCCCTTAAAAGGGAGAACTTACTCCCGGGAGACAACATTAATCTACTCATGAGGGATTCGCCCCCATGACCCAAACACCTCCCAGTGGACCCCACCTCCCAACACTGACACATTGGGAATCAAATTTCAATATGAGTTTTGTCCAGGACAAACCACATCCAAATCATGGCCCTCTCTCTTTAAAATCTCATCTCTCTTTTTCTTATAATGCAATTTTCTCTTAGTATTCCTCTGACTTTAAATCCTTCCTTTCAATCTGTGCTGACTCCTATACACTTAGCCCTCTTCTTTCTCAGAAACATCCATGGCCAATTTCATATACCTCTATGGTTTTTACCTCCATGCATATAGCATTGGCTTTTGAATAAATGTCTTCAGCTGAGTCTCAACTCATGACAGAAAAATATTTGTAACTGCTTACTGGACAGCTCCTGATTTTCTAGAGACAGGTAAAAACCAGCAATACTAAACTAATTAATTTTCTTTCTTTCTCGTACTAGATCTTTCTCTTAATCTAAATCTCGATTCTTGTCATCTTGATTTATCCACAACTAAAGTCCAGAGTCTATTCTTTGCCTCCTTCTTCCTTTCATCCAATTTAAGTTTCTGCAAATTGCATTGCTTCTTTTTCTACATCCCATTACTACTGCGTGGGTTCAGGCTCCCAGCATTTCCCCAACGCTTTGCTGTGGTCTCCTTGCTAACCTTTCTGCCTCCAATTTTGGCTCACCACCTTAATTTATTCTTCTGCATACTATAAATCTGATCATGTCACTTTCCTGCCTAAAAGCTTCTAATGGCTCTCCATCGTGCATAAGATAAAAGCCAAACTTGCTAGTATGGTTTACTGGTTCCTTCCCAACATGGCTGTTCCCTTCCTTTCTCATGTTGTAACCTCCAATCTCTCTAAACTGAGTATCCTGGCATTTTACCAACTGTGGGCATTCCCTTTCTCAAACGTTGAAATAATGTTTTATTTCTTATCTGCTTGTCAAACTTATCTCCAACCTTCAACATTTTTAGCAGATTTAATTTTTTTTCACTGACATTTTTTTGCTACCACCTCTCAAACTCAGATGTTTCTTTCTGTGTGCTTCCACAGACCTATCTGTAGATATTTATTATGGTACTTACCCCACCACAGTGGGGCTATTTATCAGGAGACTGTAAGATTGTTAAGGCAAAGACCCAATCCTTACCCAGCCCTTATCTTCTAATCCATCACAGATGATCACTTGTGGAATAATGAATATATGCTACTTTTCCCAAATTTTTTGTAGATTGCTGGTATATCATTAGATAGTTACTCAAAGGCCTTTCTTATCCTTTCAGATGGTTATGTCAGCAAGAAAGCAAATTATTTTTACACATTTTGTTTTAGAAATGAAAGGACCAAAGATCAAACGTCATGTTTTTCATTTTTTCCCCATTTTCCTCATTGTCTTCCTCCCATAAATATTTATTGAAAGTTCCCTCCATATGATAAATATGGTGCTTAAAGATCTATAGATCTGTATAATAAGAAGCGAGATCATTTCTGCACTAAAATATAATGATCCAATTTAGTACGTGATCAATATCATAATCACAGTATCAATATCACAATGTCAATATCACAGTATAACAACTAAGAGCCAGAGGAGTTTAGAAGAGGAGCTCAGATCCATTGAGGGGAGATCAGAGAAGTTCTTACAGCAGTAGCAACATTAAAGTTGGCCTTGATACCTCAACAGAGTTTCCTCACAAGGAGATTGGTGGAAGGGTCTGTGAGGCAAGACAACCCTGTGGGGAAAGAAGAGGAAAGGGGGGCAAGCTCTTTAAGTGAAGCTACAACAATATGCTCTGAACCTACTTTGTTTTTTCTAAAACCAGTTGAAACAGTGGACCCCAAGGCCATGAACGTTAAGAGAGCTAAGGTTGGGAGGCCTTCGTGCTGCCTAGACTTGAGTTCCAGGGGCCGTGAAACCTTATAAACAGGAAAGTAACACCATAAACATCTTTCTAGACCATTAATGTGTGAGTTGTTTATAGTATCTTTCAGAGGAGGTTAAAATGAATTACAAACTATTACATATTATTACATTACTTCAAAATATAAAGTTAGAAGTACCTGCATTAAAGTATTTTTTTAAGGTATGAAAATAAATGAATTTGAATTTATTAAACATAGACATAGAAAATTGATTTTAAAATTACTTGCCTAATTCTTAAGAAATGTAAATAAGTAAAGTTCTATCCTTGTACCTATCACAAAGTAAGGTTATATAGTAGCTCTTCAAAGTTTATTTAAACTGCAAACAGCGATTTCTGTTGTACACCTGCAGTTCTATAATATGTTCTTCTTGATAGCCAATTACGATGGAGTAGCATGCTTATTTTGAACAAATCCTCATCACAGGATAGTGGCTAACACAATATTTTCTGCAAATAAAACAAGATATGTCCTTAATGGTACTGTTTGATTAAGCATAACCATTTTTCTTTTAGTCAATATCTCCAAATGTGTCCCCTTGTGCTTATAGGTAATAAAACAACATGCAGCATGTCATCAACAGCTTAAAATTGTAGCTTGGAATTGGGGCACTCTACCGTGCTCCAGTTCTATGACCTTGGACAAGTCAATTACTTCAATGTCTAGTATACATCAGATTTTCAATCAATTTTAGAACCATCCCCCTTCCTCTCTTTATGAAAGCATTTTGCTGCAGATTATATGAAAAATTTCACCAATTGATAACTGTATAAAAGTGTAGAAAAAAATATAAATTTAATTTTTAGGTCTTTAATTGGTATAAGCACTTCGATGTCTCCAATTCAAAAATAACTAAAAATTTGTAAATGAATTATAAAATCTCATATTTTTCCTTCTTAAATAGAGAAAAGGTTGGTCATATATTCAACATAAACCACAGCATATTTAAATTTCTCTTCCTGCAATCTCTTGACAGTACAAAAATTAATGTTGCATTTCTCAAGAATGGGAACTTTAAATTCCACAAAAGGATTAAAAGCAAATACCTGTAAAGTACTCAGAACAGTGACTGGCATAGAGAAAGCACTATAGAAGGATTTACTATTATCATCATCATTATTGATATGGAACAACGCATATTCCTTTATAAGCCTTAGAGAAATTATCGGTTAGGTTCTGTTTACATTTAGGTTAAAATGTTCTAGAAATAGGTTCTGGTTCAGATGCTAGATTGTAAAAGCTATTGTTAAGAGACATGGTAAATTAGTCATATTCAAGTTAAACTAGCCTTGATATAAGCTCTGGGCTTCACAGGAAGGTTTTCTGAGGTGAAATAAAAGTAAATGTAGGGCAACGGCCTCACTGACTTCATTGAAAAGAATAGACAAGGGAAGCCAATCCAGAAGAAAAAAATTACATTTACACTAGTGGTCACTCTATCTTGTGGGCTCTCTTTATTTTTATTTTTTATTTTGCATCTGTCTAATGAAAGATAAATCTTGAATTCTTGAATTCAGGCATTTCAGAAATGCTGATTGTTATGGGCAGACTTGTGTCCTGCTAAAATTCATATGTTGAAGTCCTAACCCTTAATACCTCAGAATGTGACTGTATTTGGAGATAGGCCCTTGAAAGAGGTTATTAAGGTTAAATGAGGTCATTAGGATGGGCCCTAACCCAATACGACTGGTTTCCTAATAAGAAGAGGAGAATAGGGCCTGGACACACACAGAGGAATGACCACATGAAGACACCAGAAGGCAGTGATCACAAGCCAAGGAGAGAGGCATCAGAATAACCAACCTGCTGATGCCTTGATCATGAACTTCCAGCCTCCAGAACTGTGAGAAAATAAAGTCCCATTGTTTAAGCCAGCCAGTCTATGGTACTTTGTTATGGCAGCCCGAGAAGACTAATACCCTGATCCAATAATGTTTTGAATGAAGACGTAAATTTTTTTTTTATTAAAATAAAATCTAAGTAAAAATTAGATGAAGTAAAATGGTTAAGACTCCTCAGATCTACATAGATCCAGAGTGAAAACAGCAACCATAGTTGCTTTATGGTGCATACTTTAATATACGCTCAGATAAGCCTGGAGAAGTTAAGTGACTTGCCTAAATGTCATGCAGACAGGAAATGGGGAAACCACCAATCAAATTTAGCTATTTTAATGTCAGAGCCCACAATACTAATCAAGACACGTGGAAATATTCTAGTCAACATTGGGTTTAAGGTGAATCAGAGATTGTTGCACAGGACAACATGAACACTTGAAAAGAATATTCTAAGCTCTAAAATTAAAAAAAAAAAAAAAAAAAAAACCTTTCCCTAAATTACAAGGATGCAGAATAACTCAGATAAATCAATTTTACACCAATTTGTGACTCTAAGGTACAGTGCTGATTATAATCTTCCCACTATTTGCATTAAAGGAACATAATATGGTTTTCACACACTTGGGAGAAAATCAACTGGCGGTCATGAAGGACTGCATGGACACTAAACATGGAACACAGGAAAATCAAACCATATCTCATAGTTGTAACGGTATGAAAACAAAGAGGTGATGTAGACACCCCGCTGGGAAGATTCTGGTTGTGTTTCTGACAGACCAGAACAAGATACTGGGTGGGAACCTGAACAGTCAGAAAGAGAAACAAAGAAAGTGGAGTTTCAGGGTTTCGTAGGAATGAGTAAACTTGAGCGTGCGTTTGAGAACTTAGAAACAATGCAGACCTGTCGCTTATCCTGTTGACTGTGATTAAGTCAATTCTCCTGTTCTCTGAAACCTGGGAAAGTACAGCCCTCCAAAGTCCTGACAATGGCAAGGTATGCAATTGAAATAGAAGCATCCTAATCTCTGAAGTTCTGAACCTTCTTGCCTGGGAGCCAGAGAGTAAGCCCTGATTTTCCCAGGCATGGTTCCCTCCATGCAGCAGTATGGACTAAGGTTGGAGCAGGTGAAGCTACATGGAAACATATTGGTATAATTCCACTTGGATTATATAAGAATGATCTGGGGACACTGATTAGCCAGGAATCTGTACAAAAATGATTTGGAAAAATTGTGGAGAGGGAAAAGAGATAAAGCTACTGAATCCTCACACTTCTTATGGAAAAAATACAGGTATTTGTGTGTGTATAACACATATACATAATTTATTTATAATCCATATGAATGTGTTATGCACATTTTAATTCAAAAACACCTTTAAATGATCACACATATAAATTTTTATTGCTCAATGAATGTGTTTATTTCAGATTTTTTCCTTGAAAAATCTAATTTTTTAAAAATTTGTCATCCTGTTGCATCCTAAAATATTGTTTTTTCTTTATGAATCCTGTCTGTGATGAACAGAGAAATGTATAGCTAAAAATAAGTATGTTGTTCTTGCATGGTGCTAAATGCCATTGAGCCCTAAGGAGAATTGCCTATCCTTTTCCTCTTAACCTTAACCATCATTAATAACCTTTCAACACACCATTTCTGATCGCACACCACCTTATACCTCCCAATCTTCAACACACAGTAAACATTCATTTTCTGCAATGGCTTGGTGAAAGCAAGCATTATTATCCACAGTATTATAAATGAGCAAGTTGAGTTGGAATGACTACCCAAGGGAACTCACAGAGAGGGGCAGAACACAGAACCAACCTCTATTACCAAAGGCTAGCCTGGGTAAGAATTAGCCACTGCATGTTATACTGAATCATGCTTCATTTCCATTTGTTAGCTTAAAATTTGGGGAGGTACCTTCAATTCCTTCCTATAGAATCTCTTTCTTTCCAAATTGTCTTTCCAGGCAAAGTTCTAAGCACTGATTACATGTCAGCAAAGAAAATATACAAAATAACTATATGATCTACAACTACCACCCTTCATTCTCTTTTTGTGATTCCACATCCACTATTCTTCTGCTAACAGCTATACCTAATCACTGAGCACAGCACTTTACTCAGTTATCACTAATAGCAGTGTGAGATGCACGTAAAGTTGAAGGTTGGGACTATATCTTTTGGGGCTTATAAGATGCATAAGAAATTTTGGACTTGACCTTAAGAGCAGAGGAAAATGCACTGAAGGATCATACAAGGGAGATCTGCAATATAAAATTTAACTTTTAGAAGGATCACTCCAGTTATGGGGAGAGTTGGGCTGTGCACGTGTAGAGACAGGTTCAGAGGCACCCACGGAGTCTATAGGGACGGTGATGATGTCAAAGTGCGTGGAATTTTTGTCCAAGGAGATATAGGAGAAATAATTTAGACAACCGTTTGTTAACTTAGAAATTTACTGAACTTGGGGTATCAGAGGGAGGAAATATAAAAAAGACTCCCAGGATTCTGAAAAACAAAATAAAACAAAACAAAACATCTGTGTAGGTTTTGATACCATAATTTTAAAAAAACAAACCCACCACAAACCAACTCTATGTTATACTAACTATATAGAGAACATATTGGTCTTTGTACGCCTCCTTTAATCAATTCTCTTTCAATTTCCCACTTTGAGTGTTTGTTCAGAAGGCTTTTCTACAGTGGGGAGAATATCATCTTGCCATATTTTTTTCTTCACCAACATTTCACAGCAGATGGAAATCTGACAAGTTAGAACCAGTGATATAAGAAGAGAGGATAATGTTAGTGTTGGTGCCTCTAATACACATGTGGGGCACTAAGTTAATTGATAGTAACCTAATGTTATTTGTGATAATACATGGAATATATTCACTTGCAATTTCTGATAAAAATAATATTAAAGTAGGACTAAATTTAACATATTCTACATAATAGTTTGTAAATTCCCTGTCTCATAGTGACTCCTTAATATAGTCGAGGTATTTTTAGGTACTCAATCATGATTGTCAGCCAGAAAGGGGAAAGGTCAGCCCCATAGTTTTCCAAACACAGAGTAGATAAACCTTTTTTTATAAAAACTAATCCATTATATATATATATATATATATATGTATATATATATGAAAACTCCATCATCATAGTAAATTATGTAAGTTTAATTTCATTATCGTGCTTTTTATTTATCTTTTCAGCACCCTAGTGACAACATGACATTATTCTCAGCTTTCAGTATGTTCATGTTGCTGTAAAATTCCCTAGTGCTTGCTGTAAAATTCTACCAGGTGACAGCCCCTTGAGGCTCCATATTACAGACTTAAGGAATCATGTGATTTCCTTCAATCAAAACTAGACTTTTCATTGTCTCATTGGCTTAAATATCCTCTATCTCTTTCCACAATGTGTGGCAATTAGTAAAACTAAAACTCAAGATTAGAAAAAATCCTTAATGCATTTTAAAACTGCATTCTCAGGGATTCTCTTATGAGTGCATCTAGTGCTAACAAATGAAGATATAAAAGCAAGCAGATAGTAAAGATATCGTGGATAGGATAGTTTTTTGGTATAAAATTGATAATTAGGCACATTGCTTCTGTGTGTGCGTGTGTGTGTGTTGTTTTGTTTTGTTTTGTTTTGTTTTATAGATGTTATGGGGATGGGCATGGCTGAGCTATTGCTATACTATTAAGAATTTAAGGAATCACAAGATAGGAAGACTAGGCTTCACATGTACTCGCCATCAGATTGGCACTGACTGATCAACACCGTGGTGCTCACACGGTAGTAATATTCTCAAGGGATTAGGGGGTTGGGGGGTAAACTCACAACTAACGGACACGGTGAGTGTTATAGAGGGGAAGGGCATGCCTCTAATCCTTGCTTGGGTGAGGCAAAGTCATAAAATGTAACCAAAATGTTTGTACCCTCATAATATCCTGAAATAAAAAGAAAAAGAAAAGAATTTAAGGAATCAAGCCATGCACTGGATAGAAAGAATGAGTGGGATTAAAGTCTCTAAGCGCTTATCAGTAAAGCCTTACCACTCATCTGAGAAACAAACACATCTCGGAACAGAAATCACCCTTAGTTTTGATGAAGAAATAAAGTCTTATGCAGTGCATATGTGTTTGCAGCTCAGATACTTAAAAAGGAGTTGCTGTGAGAATCCTGAAAAATATGACTAGCCCTTTACAGCCATCTCCTGTTCCTGAAGATCAGAAAGTAGAATTGGAGGCTTGCAAACCCTAGTAACAATCCGTCTCTTGTGCCTTATCAGCAGGTCATTATTAACTTCTTCAATTCACTTTACTTTCTTCTTAATATTTTTAAAAAGGGCTTATATTTATCGTCCACTCTCTCTTAAATGTGCCAAAGTAAACAAGTGTTTTTGTTCATCAGTGGAGAATGTTACAAGCAGGATGATACCCCTAAGAGACAGGAGTAATAGTGACAGCAGCGTTCCAAAAGGAAAACCCTCAAACGAGAATAAAATGTAGGCATTTAGACATAAGTGCCACTGTTGTACCACCCCTACTTGTGAATATACTCTGTTCTCAGAGCAAAGACTGGGATTTCTGGGGTTTGTGGGGCTTTTATGTTCCCCCTGGATTTGGAGACCTTTGTAGGCGCCCGTGGAGCTCTCTCCCCTGATTGGCTGAGAAGGGCCCCTTGGTTGAGCCCGTTACCCAGTCAATTATTTTCTGGGAGCTGGGATCTAGGAGCTCAGCTGAGTTTGCTTTCAATTTGCTCCATTTCAGAGAAACCATAATACCTACTGATTTCACTGTCACCTCCCATGTTACTCTTTTCTGAAAGCCGGAGACTAAGCTCCAAAACAATCAAAAAGCAGTGAATTTTTATATTTCTGGTTGGTGTGGGAAACTGGCTGGGATTGTTTTTGTTGTACAGTTTGTTGACATTGTTTATTTTGGAAAGAATAAAGTGTAATTTCAGAAACATTAGCCAGGAAGGAAAAAAAATCGTTTCAGAACTGTCAGTATCTGCTTGACTGAGCTTCTTTCACTACGGTACCTCAAAAGTGCCGTTAACCCTTCTCCCTTCCAAGGGCTCGGCAAATGCTGTTCCCTCCACTCCCCGCCCACTCACCTTCCCTAGACACCATCTGCTCATCCTGTAATGCTCATAAGCACCACTTTTCATCTTCAATAGTAGACGCTAGTTGTATTATTATCACTTTCCTAGGGCTCTCATAACAATGTAACAAAGACTTGGTGGCTTAAAACAAGAGGAATTTATTCTTTCACAGTGCTGGAGGCCGTAAGTCCAAGATCAGGGTGTCAGCAGCGCTGCATTCCCTGCAGAAGCTCAGGGGAAAATCTGTTCCTTGCCTCTCCCAGCTTCAAATGATTGTAGGCATTGCTTGGCTGGTGGTGGCATCTCTCTCAGGTCCGTTTTCGCGTTGCCTTCTCCTCTGGGTATCCGTCCCAAAACTCCTCTGCTTCTCACTCATGAAGATATATGTGTTTGCAATTAGGGTTCACCTGGATAACCCAGGATACGCTCCTCCTCTTAAGATTTTTCATTTAATAACATCTTGTTGTCGTATAAGATAATATTCAGTCTTTTGCCATGAGTTTTGGGGATTAGGCCATGAATGTATCTTTCGGGGGGGGGGCACCAATAAGCCCACTACATTATTAATACCACAATTTTAAAGATAAGGGAATTACATCTTAGAAAACATACCCAAGATCACACAACTAGTAAAATGGTAAACTCAGAATTTGAATTAATGTCTGCTTAACACCAAAGCCCAAGTTCTTAAATTCTAGAGGTAATTTCCCCTCCCCTCAAGGCTGATATAGATGCCTTTTTTGATGCTCTATGTTTCTCCATATCTTGAATGTCACACAATGCAGCATGTGCCCAGTTACTTTTGTGTCATCTTTACTACACTGAGAACTTACAGGTCATGCTTGTTCTTGTTTCCAATGGCTCCTTGGTGTCTAGCTCAGTGCCTCACACATAGCAGATGCTCAACATACATTAGATACACTTCTTCATTGTGACCAAGGAATCCCCATGGAAAGAATTGTTTTAAAGATCACAGTTCTGTCTTTTAATACACCTCCTTTCTGCTATTGGCTTGCATTTAATTTCATTACCTCTTCTTTACAGAGACATTTTAATTACATGTACTATGACCCTGATTTGAACATAGGTCATTAAAGATAAGCTAATCTGTAGGAAAAAACTAATATCTTTGATCCTCTGATATATTTTCTGAAAAACAATATAGATTACTGAGTATGTAGTCTCTCAGTCTTATGATAAGTATTTGATATTCTCTTAAATTCAATTTCCATTGACTGTACATCTGTCAAACTAACAGCTTCACTATAACATAGTCAGCTTGGTGCTTTAAAATAGAAAAGTAATGTACTTAAAAAATGATAGATTTTTAAAGCCTGTCATTATTTTGGTGTCATCGAAAGCCTGTTTGTTAACCAGATTTTATTAATATTTGTATTTAATATATAGGATGAAGAAGAGAAAAAACAATATTTAATAGAAAAAAATATAGATGAGTTTCAGTAGTGACATCTCTTTGAAAAGACTGGCATTTAAGTCATTTTGTTTCAGGATCTGGAAATGGCACCCATATTTCCTAGACATATCAACATATGAGATGAATGAAAGGATTAAGCAGCAGACCGTCTTGGAATATATCCACATTCCATACTCCACTTCTTGAAAACATATTCAAGTAAATTTCAAAGATTCAGGAGAATATAAATCCAGTCTTGCTAATGAAAACAGTAACTATTGGGAGGCAGGCTGTGATAACATGTACGTATAATATGATTTGTAACAAAGAGTGTTAAGAAGTGTCAGACAATAGAGAAAATAAGCTTTAAGGAAAAATTCAAATGGAAATGCAAGAACATGCTACCAGATATGGGATTTACACCAATAAAACCCATTTTTCTTTAAAAATTTTCATCTATTAAGAAACATTTTCCACACCATAACCATTAATATCTAAAACCTGCGTGTATCATGTGCATTTTTAATAATTCTGTTTTGATGATAACAAACTCACAAAGTAAAATATTCTTTAGCAAACTTTTATCTACTTGATATAAAATAATATTTTCAAGAATCAAATTAAGATCCAATTTCAATATATGTGTTTATGGTCTTTTGGTAAGTAAAGGACAATATGCATGTGAGTAAAGGGTCAGATACTGCAAAAAACATTTAATTTGAATCAAAGATGTTTCCATCTTTAAAGCAAGACAGTCATGTAAATGTGAGCACGTTTTTAACTCCTCATGCCTCATTATGATAGAATCCTGAAGTTGGAAGAGGAATCTGAGTTTATCTTGCCAACTATCAATCTAATGTCTGGCCATCAATAGGAGTTTGAAACTCAAATGTGTCAATGGTTAATCAATTGACATCAATATATAAAAGTATAAACGGCTGTGTATAATAAAATAACATGTTATATTAGAATGGCTAATTCAAATTTGCATGTTTTGCCTGATGTCATTCAATATGACATTTTCAAATACATTGTTGGCCAAATTCTTGCAATGGTCTGCAACATTTTTATTGGTGGTTTCCCAGCTGCTGTGCTATATACAAAGGAATAAAACACTTGAATGCCATTTGCTATTTAATACTAAAAAAAAAAAATTTAATGAAACATGAAACAAAGAAAGAGAGCTATCTAACATTCAAAGTGGCTGAAATCTTTTTATTGTTGAAATGGGGTCTTGTATTGCCCAGGCTGGTCTTAAACTCCTTGGCTTAAGCGACCCTCCCTCCTCAGCCTCCTGAATAGCTAGGGCTACACAGGTGAGTCACCGCATCTGGCTGAAATCTTTTAATGAAACAAAAGTGTCAGACTAAGTGGCCTCTTAGAGTACTTCTAGAAATAAATTACCGTTTTCTGGACAATTGCTATTCCAAATGTGGTCCATGAACCAGCAGCAACAGTATCACTGGAAATTTGTTATAAATGAAAAACCTACCACCTCAGACTACCTGAATTAGAAACTGCATTTTTTAACAAGATTCCCAGGTGATTTGCATACACTTTAAAATTTGAGAAGCCCCAACTAAAAGATGGAGTATAAAAAATGAGAGTCTGTTAAGAAATAAATCACGTGTTAATATTTGCATAGAGAATTGAGAAATGAGGCATCATAGAATTTGTGGAATCTTTGTTGCTTCAAGATTTTGGAAATATTTTGTAGTCTTACCTTTCTGGTGTGGATTAAGCACTCCAAAAATAAAAGGAGTGGACTATGTAATCGCTTAGTTTTGGTCTCAGTATCACCTGTGCTAGCTTGAAACTCAGTGTTGCTTTAAATGACTGCATTCATATAATGGGTTTCAATTTCTTCCTTTCCTGAGGGAGTAAAGAAAGGTTGAAAGTTCAGCTTTCATTTACACACAACAATTTAAGCTGAACATTCCACAAGACTATTGGTTTTAGGGAAAAGTATTGCCCAGGCATTGTAGATAAAATTGAATATTCTCGGTAAATACGAGTTCATACCATTGATGAAATGAATGCTTTTTTATCCATTAGTCAGTTAGAAGCCTAAAATAGACCTGTTAGCATACTTTCTCAGTTCTGAATCTTTTAGAGTAATTTTGTGCGTATAACTTTCAAATCCTTTGCAAAGAAATATTTTAGGCAGTTCCGAAACATATTCTTTCAATATTAAGTACAAGATACATCTTGAATATTTTCTTAAAAGCTGATCACATTGTCTTATTTTAAACATTCACTGAGTAAGTAGTCAATTCTAGGTAAATAATCATCTCCTCAGTTAATTGCAAGTTTTACTATTTAGAATTACATTTGCAAATGTTCCATTATCTGTCATTAAACATTTTAAGCATGTTTTTCTCATCTATGAGTCCCCATTTCCCAGCACAGTGCTTGAGGTTACATGCATAAGAAGTGCCTCAAAGTGAGTAAAAATGGCTCATGAAATCACCTCTTCACTCTTGTATAGGATTACATCTTGTCATTTGTATGTTATATATTCCATACTGAAAAATGAGCCTCACTCTTTTAGTCAAACTGAGTGGTGACTAATTACCTAATAAAAATAAATTTAATCAAGATGACCAATCAGTATTTATATAATTGTAACTTTTAAAAAATCCTCTAAATACCCTGTTAACTGTAGAAAATGACAGCATTCATGGATTTGAAAAGAACAGCTTCATTTCTCATCGATGGTTGCAGCCTGTATGTGTAGGCTAGGAAGCAGAACCTCTGGCCAGAAATCAGAAACACGTGCTTTAAGAGAGGGACAATGGGAATAGGAATTTATGCTGAGGGGGTTTATCAAATATACATATTTAACAAGCTATAGGAGTCATGAATATTTATGAAAGGAGAACATGCGTGTTTTCCTTTATGGGGTCCATGTTCAGAAAATGGCAGTCCTCTGATGTGAAAAGCTGAAGCAGAGGATGTGAAAACCCTCTCTGTGCATCTCCATACACTGGTTAAAGCCACTCCATGGTTGGTGGTCTCTTATTAGGAAAGAATGCTGGTCTGGAAGAGAGATTTCTATTCAGCCCTCGGGAAAAAATCATGATGGCTATTAACAAGAGAAGGGGTATAATGAGGTGTATCTGACCTCCCATCCAATCACAGCTGGGAACTCAGTTTTAAGGTTTCTCTGGGGTCCCCTTGGCCAAGGGGGATGGTCCACTCAATCAGTGAGGAGGCTTAGGATTTTATTTTAGTTCACAAGCCTAACAGGAAAGTTGTATGTCATCCTCATCAGGAATTGTCTAGGTGCCAGCTGGAAAGATGGCATTTCAACCTTGCAGACACAGTACACCTGCTTTTCTCTGTTATCATCTGCTCATACCAGCAGGCAGAATACTACTTATCATGCCCCAATTTTCTCTACTGTAAACTTTCTTAACCCACAGATTATTGGGCACCAAGGAGGAGATATGAAGAAAAGTATTACTTCTGTCAATGATAATGAAACTGTAGGTCATCATTATCTTTGATATATCAACCTGAAATAATCAAAGGGGTCAGAATCCAATTCTAAAGAGTCTATTTAAGTGGCAATCTGGGAATGCCATTTTGGGACACAGACTCCAGAGAAATGGGATCAGTGCTCCAAAGTTAAAAGGTAAGTTCTTGCTTATATAAGAAGACAAAGAAATGTAACAGGATTACAACATATTTTATAGGGGCTGGTTTAAGAGTTACAACAAATTAATCAGTTACAGTTTGTTTCTTTTCCATAAAGCTTGTTTTCTTTTCCTTATACTTGGTTTCCATTTCCTTCCCAATTTTAAAAAGTGTATTCAACATTCCATCTTAAGGTAATGCGATGGCCATGAAGCTTTTGTGTGAGAAAGGTAGAAATTTTGAATTAATTGTTTTCACATATAGAAACATTGCTGTTGTTCAGCAAAGTAGTTTTGGAAGCAGACCTTAACTTTGATCATTCTTCAAAGGAAACTGTGTTAAGAAAAAAACAAAACAAAACAAACAAACAAACAAAAATAACCCAAGAAAACAAAAAGACAATTTGGTATTGTGAGTCTGTCAAAGAATGCAAGTATGTATTCATTTTTATTCAAATATGAACATGAAATAAAGTGAAATAAAGTCTTGATCAAAACAGGAGGTATCCAGGAAATGAAAATGCAATCCTGTGCACACACACACACACACACACACACACACACACGTACTTTACATTGAGAATTGTGAAAATCCCAGCCACCTTCTTAACTTTATGTATGCATCTCGCAGGTGATTCAGTTAAGTGAAGAAGAAAAAGAGAGTTTGTGCCATGGGTGATAATTCTATCAGCAATAATTTGATTAAATTTTTTTTTAAACATCCACCGTTTGTTGGCATGCACATACTGAGCTATTTAGTTAACACTTCTATTAATGATGCTAATTAATATAGATTAATGACATTGTTATGAGTTGAATTGTGTCCACCCAAAGAAGGCAGGTTGAAGTCCTAATTCTCAGTACCTTGGAATGTGACCTTATTTGAAAATAGAGTCTTTATATAAGTAATCAAGTTAAAATGAGGTCAATAGACCAGGTCCTAATCCAATATATCTGGTGTCCTTAAGAAGGGGGAAATTTGGACATAAGGACAGGAGACAGACACGCATGAAGGGAAGATGGTGTGAAGACACACAGGGAGAATACCACGTGAAATGCGAAGAAGGTAGAGTGATGTATCTACAGCAAAGGAACACCCAAGATAGCCCGCAAACAACTAGAAGCTAGGAAAGAGGTACGGGATAGATTGTTTCTCAAAACCCTAAGAATGAACCAATCCTATCAAAACCTTAATTTCGAACTCATAATCTCCAGACTTGTGAGACAACAAATTTCTGCTATTTAAACCACACAGTTTATGGTAATTTGTTATGGCAGCCCCAGAAAACTAACACCGATAGATTGTGACTTGCATGAACATATTACAGCATTAAACTAGAATTTTGGCAAACAGAATGATATTGAAATACATATTTGTCAACGAGTAGGTGATACTGTCTGATAAATCCAAAATAGTGTAAGAATGGTTAATTGTCATTCTTGACCAAGGAGAGGTAGCTGCATTTGATTCAGAAAGATTTTTTGGAGAACTCCATAAGATGTCTTGAGGGTAGCATGAAAATGAACACTCTACTCCATTTGGACTTATTGAAATGTGTTGAGACCTTTTTTAATGTTGCACCATGTCGACAATTTTAAAGACCTTTATGTTCAATAGACTTTACCCAAGGTAGAGGTGGTTTTACAAGTCTTTTCTCTCCATTGGATTAAAAAAATTATGAAAAGTATATTTTGTAGAGACACTCCTTCAATATTATATTTACCAGCCTCTTGCTTTGGACAAGACCCAATTCTAATGACTATTGCATAACTGCAGCCCCCAAATCTGAATGGCATGTTACACCAGAGGGTTATTTCCTCTTATGCAGTAAGCCTCTCATTGGTCTAGTGGAGGTCTTGCCCCAGTCCTCTTCACTTCTGGGCCAACCAGAAGCTAACATTTGCGTTTACCTTGAGAGAGAGAATGAGTATTCTGGGGTGTTTCCATAGACAATTAAATGCTCCAGCCTAAAACTGACACAAGTCACTTTTGTTCAGAAGCAGTTATCCAGATCTAATCATTTGTTCCCACCTAAACACGAGGTGGCAAGAAAATGCAATCCTACGCTGTGCTTAGAAAGCAGAAATTGAAAATATTTGGCAAACGGCACTAACAGCTGTCAAAATGATTTCATTCTCATGCATTTTTGAGTTACAAAGTTGTGACTTTCAGCCAAGATTCTATAGGTGGAAAGTGATGGTTCTGATATTTGGAACCTGATCTGCTTAATTCAAACAAAAGCGTCTAACAGTGATGATATAACGCTATAATGTATTTCTGATTTTTTTCCTCACATCTGAGCTTTTCTATGAAAACTGAATTAAAGTTTTAGTAGAAACAGAAAGGAAAGGAATGAAAGATAAACAGTGGAAAATGAGTAAACTTGTGAGAAAAATGAAATTCTACATCTATTGGAGATTGCCCTCTTTGAAATTTGATTTGGTTATTTTTCATGACATAAATGTTTTTTAATACAATTAAAATTTTATATATACAACATATTTCATTTTTAAAAATTTCTACACAAGAAAAATGCTTTTCCCCTTAAAATCACATCCTATGCTCCACTGTATTCCATGATGATATTGCTTATTTCTATAAAACAAATGGCTCTCTGCAGTATTACTTTCAGAGGAGATCGTATCAGCTCTCATAAGCTGAGCTAAGTAGGGGTTGTGCACAAATGAGATCTCTGAGGAAAATCTAGATACTGTAAGAAAATACTTTCAGGGACTCAATAAATAACATTTGGAAGTGATTAAATAATAACAACAAAAATGTCTCGCCCTTAGCAAGCTGCTAAAATTCAACATCATAGTACTTATTTTAGATGAAATTAAACCAAAATTCTGGATTGTAACAATCTGTGTGTCCATTTTCACTTGTATAAGTTATAAAATCTTCAGGAACTAGCTAGATTTCAAAATGACAACAGAATATCATCATTGTGGTTTGCTCTAATTTCCTTAAAACATAGGGGTGATTTTTTTCCTTCAGGATTTGCTCCCTGTTGTGTTTGCTAACAAAGTATTTCTTTGTTTCTCTCTCAATATACAAATGAATTAAGAGCTAGACTATATACAAATATCTAATCTATGCTGCGAATTGCTCATATTATTAAACTATACAAATGCATCAATTAAGGAAATTTTATGTGAGAACAGTTTGTAAGTCATACCTTATAAAGGCATTTAGATTTGTTCTCAGAACAGCCTGAATATGAGAATGGGAAAGTGTAGTTCAGAGGATTTCTGCTCAAAATGCGACCTTTATAAAATTACAGTTGTGCAACAATTGGCTTTTGTAGGTAATAGTGAATTCCAAAATCTTACAAAGGCTTTAAACAGAAATTTAAATGACCCCATAAAGTTACTGGAGAGGGATCATGATAGGAAACTCACCAGATGACATACAAGTTTTGCTTCCAATCTAAGGTTCTATGATTCAGCTAATAAATGTAATGCAAATACTCTACAAACACTATTCAGCAATTCTTAGCACTTCTCAGCACTCCTCATGACTCAGCAGCCTAGCCATCCTAGACAAGAACTAATCAATTTCAGTAAATTCTATAGGCAAAGGTACAGAAGTGGTTAACCTCAAGAGAGAGAAAATCAGTTTACTTCAGCACTAACGAATGAAAAAACAACAATGTTGGAAATGGGGTTTTGAACACTCTTGAGTCCCCACAGCAGAAGACAAAAAATAGTGACCAAATTAAAGTATGCAGAGGTTGGGGAAGAGGAGGTCACATTAAATAAGAAAAAACAAGAGGTGGGAAAGAAAACAGATTTCTGAAGTTGGGAAAAGGGACATCCTACTGTCAGGTTATACCCTGTTATCAGGCAAGTGCTTTCTGAAGAATAATGAATAAAAGATTAAAAATCCCTTTTCAAAGATTGAGCTCATGCCAGCTCCCTAGGGAGGGGAGTAAGGGACTTAGCTGTTCTGATGGCAACTTTGAACATCTCAGGCACTTAGAGAGCACCCTCCTGGGCTTAAAAGACCAAATCAAGTCCATTAAATACTTAAGTTTTAAAAGCTCTCTAAGTTTTATCTATCCACTAAATGCATGGATTTCAGTGCAGCTTGACAAAGTTCAATAAATAGTTCCTGGGGAGGGTACTCAGATATATAAAGTACATAAATGTATTGTTATTATTGAAAATTTAAAGTACATAAGTACCTCTCAAATAAATATTCTGGCATTTTAAAGACAGCTTGCTTAGGGAAAAAAGGACGTTCATATTATTATAAGTCAAGAGAAAGGAGATTCATGAGGGCTTTAAATCTAGGGAAAAAATACTCTAGCAGAGGACCAAAGAAAACTCCAGCATATCATTAATAAATTACATAGTGCCTTTCATTTCAAAGATAAAGGGCTCAACACAATGGACAGGATATATATATATATATATATAAAGAGATCAATTTACACATCATTTTAATCGATCCATTTCTATTTAACTCATTCATCAGTTTCAGCAACAGTGTACTAGGTTGCAGAGCAAGCAGAAGAAAACTTACCTTGTGAATATACTGGACCATATATAGGTAAATTGATTAATTTAAAATTGATAAACATGCCCCTAATAAGTCACCTCTCTCCCTCTCTCTCTCTCTCTCTCTCTCTCTCTCTCTCTTTCTCTCTCTCTCTCTCTCTCTCATTATCTCTTTCTCTCTATCTCTACCCTTTCTTCCAGCTGCCTAAATGACTGGACTTTGATAACAACATGCTGGAGGACATGTGGAATTGGGTGGACTACAATGTAAGAATACTTTTCATTGCATGCTGGGAACATCGTTGTGCATTTCTCTGGGTGGTATACCAAGGCTTGAGACCTATTAACTACAGCAAGGTGTCATAGAGCCCCCTTAGGTTAGTCACCATAATAAAAACCCTCATCACAACCTGTTATGCATCAGTCACATCTGCTTCTGAGTTGCTCATGGTCAAACTTTCTGATAACCTGGTGCTGGAGACAATCTATCAGTGCAGCACAAGCATTGCAGCCAAGTGAGGAATCAAGCCGAAGAAGCCATCACTGGGAAGCTGGCTTATTACAGCTTATCGTACAGCTTATTATTTATAATATTATCTCATAGGGTAAGCAAAGTCATAATTGAGTTATTTCCAGTTTCTGTCTCTACAGGTCATTGTACTATTCTTCCCGCAAATACCGCTTAATCTTTTATTCATTATTCCCCATGCATTTGTGAACATTCAACCTCAATTACAGTGTTTGAAAATCACAATGACCTTATAAGATCAAAAAGATTATCAACCTGCATATTGTGTATATTGGCATATAGGCATCAATTATTTAATATTTTTGGCCTCTAAGGTGTCATTTACTCAATCCTTAAGTTGAGTGGGGTGTGGTTCAGTCATAATGAATTTTGAACTTTAAAACAGCATTCAGAACAACAGAAAAGTGATTGAAATGGTCATTGTTGTGTTTGTCTCATTCGACAACAAGAAGTATCTTCTTTCTTTTGTATCATCACTCTGAGTTAATTCATCTGAAAATCACGTCGGATGTTGGTAATTAAAAATGCCTTTTGCTACCGAATTGGAGCACACTCAGACAGGGAACTTACTGATTCTCCTTCTTCTAAGCAAGCAGAGTAGCTAAAGCAAGTATCATATGAGTTAAAATATGGTGATTGCATCATACAGAAATGTACATTTTCATTTGTTGCTTTTAAGAAGAGAGAGTGAATAAAAACAATTCATCCACAGTCATTTATCTGACAGGCATTTAACAATTGTTTAGCTCAGAATTTCTATACTCTAGTTCAGTGAAGCTTGAAATCACAGCATTATTTCTCATTTTGTTCATATGTTATCTGTATGCTTGAATGTACTGCTAAATAGATTTGAATGTGAACAATCAGTACTAAATAGAAAGTTTCTTTTGCATGATTGGTGCATCGTTCATGTAAATATTCTGGGAGGGGCTAGAGAATTTTATAGAGCACATCAGATAATTGTATCATACTGCTTTCACTAGGGTTTCTGAGAATTAAAGAGGGCTCTATAAGAAAATGCATTTTGGTTCATAATAGGTTATGTTAATTAATTAATGAAAAATTTCATACTTTCAACGATTTTGAAATATTGCTCTGCGAGCAAGACCTCATTTCAGAGAGGTCACATATTGTCTGAAATTTAACTTCAAACTACCATGTGCTGAGGTCTTGCTCCGGCCCGCTCATTGACAACACCACCAGTCATGTAGTTACTAATAAGTTGCAAAAGCTGCAGCAGCTCAAAGATACAAGATTCTAATTTGGGTGATTACCCTACCTTCTTTCTCCTGAGATAGTTATCATCCAATGTATCACTTGATTGAGTATAAACCAATGAAACAGACTCAAAATCAAAGCAGCAATGGAGGTAAATTGGAAAGGCAAAATGGGAATAATAGTTCAATACTGAGTATTTTAGAGAATTATAGAATTATATAGCTAGAAGGCATCTTGAAAGTGATTTAGTTTAACACTCTAATTTTTTAAATAAGAAATTTAGGTCTCATAGACTGAATAAGCTAATGAAATACAAAAACAAGCTTTAGTTGAATAAAAGAAGTTGTTGAAGCTGACAAAACCATAAAGCTACCCTCAGAGAGGATATCCAAGGGTTTAAAACATATTATCCAAAGACATGTAGCAAATTAGGGTTTAATCTAGTCTGGGATACATGTAGAAAGGATCAATGTGGCCCCTGATACATGACAACACAAGCACAAAAATCTGAAGACAGACAGATGTGGCTCCTGATGACGCAGTAGCAATGACTCAACTCAGTGGATAAAAATATAAGAAATCTGGATAAAACCATTTCTCAAAATATACGTGATATGTTAGAACTGTTATAAACTAGGCCAAGTTGTAGGGCAGACCTTCTGTTTCAGGAGAAATTTGGAGAGCTAAATGGTTTCAAGGTGGTGGCCCAGCTGTACCAGCACAGAAAAAGTTTCATGGTGGTAGAAATTTAAATTTCCAGGAATTGTTTCAGTCGTACTGATCACTTTTATTTTAATTTGGTTTTAATTTGTCAGTTCTGTTTCTACATTTGTTTTTGTGTCCCATGTACTTTCATTTAAATACCAACATTTTAAAAATCAGGAACTTTTACATTAAAACCTGAATATTCCACTTTTCTTTATTCTTCATTGTTTTTCATGTCTTAAGACCAAGGATCAGATACAACTTTATCATCTCATTTGAGCTATTGGTTTTGTTGCCTCAGGCACACTAAATATATTTCTGTTACTTGTATTTCAGTTGTAGGCTTTTGTGCAGTAACATCATAATATACATTCTAATTATTTTTTAATTACATTCATATTTTGAAAGATTCTTGTTCCCACAAAACGTATATTATTAACTGCGTAGGACTTTTCTAAACCAGTAGCTGTGATATGTGGCAAAAATGGTTCAAATTCCCCTCCCTCTATCCAAGCCTTTTGCTTTGTAACTCATTAGTCCCATCTCACTGTGACTCTAGTCTCAGCCATGGGACTAACTTTGACTAATGGAACATAAGGATACCTGCCACAAGCAGAGACGTGAAAAAGCACGTGGACATTTCCGTTTTGTCATTCTTGAATCTCTGCCATGCCAGAAGAACATGCCTGGGGTGGCTTGTTGGAGCATGAAACACGTGAATCACAGCTGAGTTGTACCAGTTGCTCTGACTGAGGTCATCCATATTTAGCCAAGAGCCAAACAACCACTGAACATGTGCGTGCGTCCAGCTCACTCCAGAACAGTGGAATTGCCCAGCTGAGCCCAACTGAAATAGCTGACCTGTAGGCTTATGAGCTAAATAATGTTTATGTTTTAGTCCACTGAATTGGAGGTGATTTTTTTTAAGCAGTACTATTGGAACAATAAATGACTGTAATAGAAATTTTTATGCAAAAGTGAAGTACTTATATAACAAAACCTAGAACTCACGGGTTTTGAGATCAGGCAGCATGGGGCAAGGAAACTGTTAAGGGAAGCAAGAAACATGGCAAGAAAGTTGTTATAGGGGAATGGAAAAATAGCCACTCATATTTTGTAGTGGCAAAACATTGGCAAAATTGTTACCTGTGATAACTTAAAAAATAAAACATCTCTTTGATGAAATTTCGGATTTTGGAAAAGAGATGTCCAGGCAAAATTTTGATAGCATTTACTAGATTGTTTTATTCTATGGATGAATTTATACTAAAAGAAGGTGAGCTTAAAATAAAAAAAAATTAAAAAATAAAAGAAAGAAATGGCCAGTTTCCAAGCCAAGCTAGGGGGAAGTATAGGCACTAGACCTCGCTAGCTTATAAAATAAAGCTGTCTGTTAACCAATCTCTCAAGACCATGGAGGTATTCAATGTAAGACATGTTTTCAGGGTAAAGATCAAAGCAAAGCATAACTGTGAGACTCTCTAAAAGATTTATGGCCATGCCTAATAGACATGTTATGTTGTACAAAGGTGATTCTTGGACTCTTAGAAGTGTGGTCCCATTTATTTGGGTACACTGATTAAAAAGAAAAAAAAAGTGTGATCCCACAGAACTCTGATTCCAAAAATCAATAGTCTTGAGAAAGATACTTCACAAATAAAACCGTGGGTGGGGTTTAGTACGTGGACTAGTCCAAAATGTAATTCATAGACACTTATGCTTTGTTAAATTAATAAACTTTATTTTTAGAGCAATTTTATGTTCACAACAAACCTGAGTAGAAAGTTCAGAGTTCCCATATGTTCCTGCCTCCACACAGGCACAACTTGCCTTGCTATCAATATCTCTCACCAGAGTGCTACATTTGTTACAACTGATAAACCTATATTGACACATCATTATCATCCGAAGTGCATATTAAGTAGTTCATCTTGAGGTTCACTCCTGGTGTACATGCTATGGTTTTGACAGTTGTATAATGACATGTATGCATCGTAGTTTTGTACAGAATACTTTCATTGCCCTAAAACTACTCTGTGTTGGGCCTATTTACCTCTCCCTCCCCCAGAACCCTTAACAACCACTGTTCTCTTTTTACCATCTCCATGGTTTTGCCTTTCCAGAATGTCATGTAGTTGGAATCTCATACTATGTAGCCTTTTCAGATTGATTTCTTTTACCTAGTAATATGCATTTAAGTTTCCTCCATGTTTTTCGAGGGCTTGATAGCTCATTTCCTGATAATGCTGAATAATATTTCATTGTCTGGATGTACTACAATTTATTTATCCACTCACAGAAAAGCATCTTTGTTTCTTCCAAATTTTGGCAATTATGAATAAAGATGATAGAAATATCCATAAGGAAGTTTTTGTATTCACAAGAGTTTTCAAATCATTTGGGTAAATACCAGAAAGGATGATTACTGGGTCATATGGTAGAAGAATGTTTAGTTTTATAAGATACTGTCAAACTGTCTTCCAAAGTGACTGCACCGTTTTGTACTCCAATCGGCAAAGAATGAGAGTTTCCATTGCTCTACATTTTTTTTTTTTGTTTGTTACTGAAATTTGTTTTTTTTTTTTTTATTTCAGCAAATTATGGGTGTACAGATGTTTAGGTTACCTGTGTTGCCCTTGGTTCTCCCCCCCACCGAAGTCCGTGTTTCAAATATGTCCATCATTCGGGTAGTGTGCATTGCGCTCCTTGTGTATACAATTACCCGTCCCCTCCTCCCTCCTCCCCCCTTCTCCCG
>CAUYRB010109060.1:0-116018 GCA_963574695.1 Propithecus perrieri | reverse complement strand
CTAATAGTGCTATTGCTGGATCGAATGGTATTTCTATTTTTAGCTCTCTGAGGTATCTCCAAATTCTTTTCCACAGAGGTTGCACTAATGTGCAGTCCCACCAGCAGTGTAAGAGTGTTCCTGTCTCTCCACATCCTTGCCAGCATTTGTTGTTTTGGGATTTTTTGATAGAGGCCAATCTCACTGGGGTTAGGTGATACCTCATTGTGGTTTTGATTTGCATGTCTCTAATGATTAGAGATGTTGAGCATTTTTTTATATGTTTGCTGGCCATTATTCTGTCCTCTTTTGAAAAGTTTCTGTTCATTTAGCTTGCATAATTAGTATTTTTTCCAGGGTTATGATTTACCAAAAGACAGATAGAGTTAAGATTGTCTTACTAAATTAGCTGAAGTTTCAGATAGTTCAATAGTCCATGGTTTTGCACAAGAGCCTAAAATTTTGGTGAGTCTTTCTTTGAAATTTTACTCATATTCTTCATCCAATCAGGCAAGCCCTTTTTTAAGTACTTCAATTTTGGAAACTTAATGGTGTCCCCAAACTAATTTTTGTATTGGGTGCTGTATCTTATATAGAGATTGTTGTTATTTTAAATTTCAATTCTGCCTTGAGACTTCTTGTTTTATAGTAGATATAAGCCTAGTATAAAACAGTTTATGCTGAATGTGGTCTTATGTGGTTCAATGTAACCTAAATATTTTGTGGTCAGTTATGTGTTCTCAAATAACTTTTAATTTTTATTGATCAACATTATTTGCACCCTACCATGATTAGTAAGTCCACATATTACCTTTATCTATTTTATAATTCCTAGGACATTGTAATGGATTATGACACAAAATAATTGTTTTATATGTCTATTTAATTCAACACTATATGAACTCTTTAGGAAACAGATACATAGATCAGTGGAAGAATATAAAGCTCCAAAATAAATTAATCAATATTGCAACAGGGTCATGAAATCTTTTTGACTCCTTAAACTATACTGACAGTATATGTTAATCTATATTTTTAATTTTATACTTTAAGCCAGAATATGTCTACAAATGATTATACCTTCACACCAGTATTTTAACATTAAACTTATTAAAATATAGCTTTAGTATATAATCTGCAGAGTGATTATAATTTACAAGCTTACTTTAAATTTCCATCAACAAAGAGTTTGACTTTGTAAATTTATGATATAAGAAATTTCCGTATGATAATGATAACATTTAATCTAATAACCTGAATACTGTATGAGTAACTAGATTTAGATTAGAGTCTCTTTTAGGAGACTATTTTTCAAAATATTCAACATTCATAGGTGACAGTGTTTGTGCTATGTGTAAAATTTTGTTCAGTTTTTTTTTTTGTGAGATTTAATATTTGGCTCATTCTGTGAATTTTGTTGTTATAACATGTGAAGCAATGTATCAATACAAACTGGAGTTGTTCTACATTTTTCCTCTTCTCCTTCCCTTCCTGGACACTTCAATCCAAAAGCCATTAGCTGGGGCTGAGCAAGGCAGGTGCTTATGTGTGTGAGCATCTTCAGGGAGAGCCAAGGATCTCCAAAACTTGGAGTCAGAGACCAAGTAGAGTGAGGATGCTGTTCAACAGAAATGACAGCCTAGCAAAGGCTGTTAATCACAAAAGAGTATTATCCAGGAAAGCCATATTGGGCAGAGGAGATGGCAGAGGGGACAATGAATGCCCTGCCCAGAATATTGGAATTAGAACTGGGATAGGATGACATATGTTATATTTTGAATATTTGTCCCCCAAAACCTCAAGATAAAATTTGATTTCCAGTGTTGGAGGTAGGACGTAATGAGAGGTGTTTGGGTGATGGGAGTAGATCCCTCATGGATGGCTTGGTATCATCCTCATGGTAATAAGTGAGTTCTCACTCTCTTAGTTTCCACTAGAGCTGGTTATTGAAAAGAGCCTGACATCTCCTCCCTGCCTCATTTACTTCTGCTCTCACCACACGTTTTCTACAGTGCTAATTCCCTTTCATATTCCACCATGAGTGGAAGCAGCCTCAAACCCTCCTCAGTGGTAGATGCTAGAGCCATGCTTCTTGTACACGCTGCAGAACTGTGAGCCAAATAGGCTTTTTCTTCTGTATAAATTACTCAGCCTCAAGTATTTCTTTATAGCAACATATACAGATTATGGCAACATATACAGAAAACATCCACATGGAGAAACTGCAGGCTGGCTTAGGATATCATTGATCAATGGAGTAAAGAAGATATCATTGGTGTGCCAGTAGCTCATAGCAGGGAGTCAACACATATGAAGGTTATGAGAACATCAAATTAGGGGGTGTTGTCCATTGTTGGGTTTTAAAGCCCAAGAAGTATGAGAAGGACATGCAAATGATAGTGGAGAAAAATGGAGAAAACTAAAATATACCAAATAGTATTGGATTCAAATTGGAGATATCCATGTGAACCCAGAGATATCAACATATCAATATATAAATAGAAATAAATATAAATATGGATGTGTACATATATGCATATGTGTGTATATATCCCTAGCTCTATCTGCTACAACGTATCTATCACAGTGTCATGCCAATAGCAATGAGCACAGGTAGAAACAAGATTTTTACTTTTGTACTCTGTTCTCCACTAAAATAATCTAGGGATCCTTGGAGAAATTACTAATTCTAGGAGCACAGAACAATACTGGAGTATTTTCTATGCCAAAAAATGAAAAGAGCTCAGAGAATGATGGATACATGTCAAATGACACAGAAATCAATCTAAAGAGATCCTCACTATGGAATTTGAGCATCTAAATTATAATAGTAACAGATTATGACTCATTAAATAATATAGAAATTCATGAGTCTATACTAATATAGATAAATTCATGAATAAATAAAAAAGATGACAAATTTCATAATAATAGTCACATTCTAATACTTATTTATAACAAAAAGACAGGAGGGAAAAGAGTAACTTGAGAATAGATGATGCTGGCATGTGTCATTTTCATCAAGTGCTCAAAATCAATAAACAAGTAATGAGACAAATTGGAATGCTGTGTCCCTGATAGATTAGAGAGGAGGAATACAGCATTGCTCTTTGTTATTCCTGACAAAGAGGTGTAGTCTAAATCTAATTATGATGAAATATCTAAGGATTTCATATTGAAGGGCATTTTACAAAATAACTGGCTTTTAATAGTCCTGTGTGTCAAACTTGCAGTTATACCATGAATAAGTGCAGAACTCCTGTATATCATGGTGACGATATTTAATAACAACGTATTGCACACTTAAAATGTGCTAAAAGAGTAGGTGTTAAGTATTCTCAGCACAAATAAAAGTAACTATGTTAGTTGATGAATAGGTTATTTAGCTCCATTATGGTAATAATTTCACAATGTACCTGAATATGAAAACACACACGGCACACTTTTTTAGAATTTTCGATTATATACAATTTTTATTTGTCAATTATACCTTAATAAAGCATAAAAAATAAGTTAATAATATCCCCATTTGTCAAGATCATGAAAACCAGGGAAAGACTAAAGACCTGTTCCAGATTAAATGAAAGTAAAATGTCATAACAAACGTGTAGGTTTCATTTTGGACTATATCCCTTTCTTTGAGTAGATGTTACTGGAATAACTGGAGAAATCTGAATGAGTTTCAGAAATGGATGTTGGTATGATATCAACATCAATTGCCAAGTGCATTTAATGTTAAGTTAAATAAAATCAAATAAAAGAAAGCATTTTGCAAATTAGACTTTTAATATTTTATTTTTCCTTACCGAGGAAATTTTTGATACCACTTTCAGTCAAAAATTGAAATGTTTGTTAGTTATTTATTTTCCATGACCAGAATGCCATCACTCATTAAAATAATCTGTCAATAGTTGGTACAGATTATTGGCAGTATTAATTCTAGCATCATAATTGATGCATAATCTCCCTTGCATGGAGATTAATTTCACAAAAAAATCATATTTCTAATTTTCTACTCCTCATTAGTAGCAGAAGCAGAACTAATGATAAACATAATAGTTTTACTTAGTAATGCTATTTCATGGTGTAAAGTATGTTCTTATTCATTTACTCACATAATTACAACCATCCTACATGAGAGATTATTATCCTTATTTTATACATAAAGATATTAATTCTCAGAATGTGTGGAAAATGTTGCCAGAGGTCAGGCAGCAAAGTAGAGAACCATGCATTTGACATCTAATTGGCCTGGCCTTCAAAACCTGTAAGTTGGTTCCACTTATGCGTTGTTTTATTATTCGCACCTAGTATAGTGTTTTTCCCCAGGCAACATTTGTGAAAGGATGCTGTTGTGTAGATGTACCTCGAAGGGCCATTTCTTGTAGTCACTTATTTGATTATTTTTGTTTCTCCCCCTTTTGAACTTCTATTGAATTATGGAAATTGAATTATGGAAGTTGAATTATGGGATTCTTTTTAGAGAATCAATCTACATTTTTCAGCTTCCTCTATATCTTATGGCACATGAGCATTAAGATTTTTGCATTATTTGCAAAATGAAGTTACATTCTCCATGTTGTAAACATTTAATATGACTACTTGTCAAGACAGAGGGTGTAGATAGGATGTTAGTACAGTATCTTCATTCATGGCACTCAATGCTTTCAGACACTTCTCCCTGAGGAGATTCCTACCTGAATATAATGAAACATTATATGCCAACTCACTTTCTCTCTTTCAACTTTTTTATCTCAGTCAGATATATTCCTCAACATAACTGTGTTTTTTTTGTCTTTTCAATCAAGCGATGCTGCTATCACAAATGGATTGGGGTGCTTGTTTTGAGACATAAAATATAATATTTCAATTAAAATTGCTTGCTTTTCAGTACAATATTCTAAGAAGTAAAAGAATTTGACTTAAAAATCATTTTCTTTTCCTCTATGATGGCAATCTGGAAATGAATAATGATTTCTGAACAATTATATAATTTCCCTGTATTACTAATCTATTGCTGTATTAACAATATTATCATATGCTTGGTGTCTTAATCCAAAACACTATTATTATTGTATTATCACAGTGTCTGTGGATCATAAATTTGGACATGGCTTTGCTACATTCTCTCATTCTGGGGATCAGAGGTTGAAATTAATGTGTCAGCTGGAGCTGTGGTCTTATATGACACTTGGGAATGGTCTAGTACCAAGCTTATGTGGTTGCTGGCAGGATTCAGGCACTTCAAGGCTACTGGACTGGGGGTTCCATTTTTCTTCTGAGTGTTGGCTGGAAGACACCTTAAGCTTCTTTTTGTGTAGCTTCTCCATATGGCAGCACATAACATGGTGGCTTTCATTTTTAAAACCGGCAAGAGAGATTCTCCTAACATCGTAGGTACAGGCTTCAATAACCTAATTATGTATGTGTGCTAGTATGCACCATCATCTTGCCTTATTCTACGGATTACCAGCAAGTCACAAGTCCTCGTACACTTGAGAGAAGAGGATCATATAAGGGTGTGAAAATCTAGTCAGCGATCATGGTAACAGTTCTTGCATCTGTCTGCCACATCTGTAGACCACCCTCTGGACTCCAGTAGTTCACATCTCTCCCACATTCAAAATACATTTACCCTCCTGAAAATGAGACATTCACAAGAGATTCATCCCATTAAAGTATTTACTCAAAGTCTATAATCTCATCATCTAATGAGATTGGATCTAGATATAAACGGAGCTCTTTGTGCATAGGTCCTCTGTAAAATTAAAAAGACAAGTTATCTGTAAAATGTAAAAATACAAGTTATTTGCTCCCTCCCCTAAATACCCAACATACAATGGTTGGACAGTCATCCAGGAACACCCATGGACATTATCACCATAAAGGGGGAAATGAAGATTACTAAATAGTTGTTGGTTCTAAAAATTCTCAAATCCAGCCCTCCAAAGGTTGGAATTTCTTGATCATGTCCCCAGGCCTGTCAATATCTCCCCTTGCTTTAGCTTCACCTTCTTAGTTTTTTTTTGGTTCTTAGTTTTAACAAGAGTTCCAAAAAAGGGAGGACAGTTTTTATTCTCCAACTTGTTTAATTAAAAATAAAATAATACATCCCTCCTTCTTTTCCCCATTGTATTCTTTATATGTCCATGTTACAGGAAATAATTTAAATTGAAAAAGCAAAACTAATGACATAGAATCAAGTCAGCTTTTTTATTTAGGTTATTATTTATTTTTAAAAATTAAAGTAAGTTGGCTATAAACAGGTCACTTATTAATTAGGAAAGAGATATGGTTGACATCTTTGCTCTTTTAAATTAACTCACTTCCTAGCTGTTTATGACACTATCAAAATTAATGCCGAGGGAGAGAGGGGTGTAATGGGGGACAGGGAAATTGATTAATATAATTATGTAGGCTGAGTATTCCTTATCCAGAATGATTGGGACAAGAATTATTCAGATTTCAGATATTTCTGAATTTTGGAATATTTATATACATATAATGAGATATCTTGGTGATGAGATTCAATTCTAAAAACAAAATCAATTTATGTTTCATATACTATTTATACACACAGACTAGAGGAAATTTTATATATTTAATAATAATTCATGAAACAATGTTTGTGTACATTGAACAATCAGAAAACAAAGGTGTCACTATCTCAGCCACCTATGTGGACTATCTGTGCTTGTTTGACATCACCATCATCCCTGATTCTGAATTTATATGATACCAATAAGCAATCATTTTCTTACACTTATTCAGAAGTAAGTACACAACAGTAAGAAAATATAACATGTCATTAATATAGTAAAAAAAAAAAATAATGTGTTCAGGGTAACAAAGCGGCATAGTAGCATCTCCAGAAAACTCGTGTCAGCTGTTAAATAGCACCAACAACAAGCAACAACAGGCTTTCAGTCTCCACCTACAATGCTGTGTTTTGACTAAAAGTTTACTGTACACTGTATTTTATTTATTTATTTAGGTAAGAAGAAACATCAGAAGCAGTTGAGGGACCAGGAAGTAGATCTTGTAGGGATGAGGAGGCAGTCTGCTGGATGGAATTTATTAAATGTTTCCTTCAGTCATCTGCCTTATTAACAACAGTTTTTGTCTTAGAAGCCTCTCTTTGATTTTATAAACTGATATTATTCCTTGTTCTATTTTGAACACACTCTGCTCTAGTTCTTCAATAAGCCCTTCATACATTTTCACTACGTCATTAGACATTTCTTTCTGCAGTGTTAGCAATTGTCACTATTTTGTTACTATTATTTTGTCACATTATTGTCACTATCCTGATAGCCTTGATTTAGAACCATTTTGGCTGATTCACCATGGGTCAATGAATGAACAAGTGGAGCCTCATTATCCATATTAAAAATGTGTTCAACATCTACTTCTTCCGGCTTATTGACAGACTCTGAAAGTATATTATTTACAAGTGTAAGGAGATGAGACATCATTTTTTTCTTATGTGACATATAGAATCCTTATTGCTGCTGGAATGATGTTCAAAGAAAGAGTTTTTCAATTTACTCTTCATTGATCTGAGGATATCCTGGTCCCGTGGCTAAATTAATAGCATCACACTGGGGGAAAGTACATGACATAAACATTATTCTTGATGAAAATCTCAGAGGGAAGACGAGCAGAACAGTTGTCAATGAATAACAAAATCTTGTAGTTATCACCCAGTGCAGCTTCCTTGTAGTGAGCATGAGCCACTGGCACAAAATATTTGTGAAACCTATCAAAGAAGATGTCCCCAGTGATTCGTGCCTTTTTGTTAGCGTAATGAACTGGTATGAAATTCACTCTTTGAAAACAGTGAGATTGGGTTACATTGTGTAATGGTGAGTACTCTGGAGTCTGAAAACTGTGAGGATGCAAGCTTTTGCCTAACACAAGTTTACACTTACGCATGCCTGCTGCATTAGCACATCACAGAACCGTTATTCTGTCCTTGGCATCCTTAATTCCTGTAGGGGCTATCTCATCAGTGGTAGTTGGGATTTTTCTGAGGCAGTAACACCAAAATAGTGATGTTTCATTGGCATTATAGACTTCTGGTATCAGATTTTCATCAGTGATTTCCTTGGCAAACTCATCAATGAATTTCTCTACTGCTTCATGATCAGCAGATGTTTTATCAACACAAATCTTTAAAAATTTAATGTCATGCCTTTTTTTAAATTTCTTGAACTATCCTATTGAATATTCACAGTTTCCTTTAACTTTCCATTTGTTGTGATAAATCTTTGCTTGTTTCGTGATCAGCATACCTTTAAGTGGCATGTGTTCACTGTGACACTGATAGATTCACTCTTTCAATACGTGATTGAGATTGTCATTTTTAGCTTTGTGCAGGTTTTTCTATTTTTTATTAACTTCTGTTCCTCTGTTACTTCAGGTCACATATGGTGGTCTTTCCAATACCAACCTCTTCTGTAAGACATTTACACTCACACTGCAGTCCAGTTTCTCTGACAGCTTAACTTTTTGTCCTATGGATAAACATAAATGCTTCCTCTTTTTCTCATCACTGTTACCTATAGGGGTATCTATAGGCTTTTTAAATATTTTCAGAAAAATCTTTACACCACAGAACATAGAATAAGCAAAATAAATAAAAAAAAAATACCAAACAGTGAGTAATGCACACAGGCCTTGGTCCCATGTGGGGCATGATGGGGAACCTACCGTTGGCACATCGACCTGTACACATGCCATTTTGTTATTCTTTGTGGTCATGCTTCTATGGGAAAATCTAGGTGTGTTCAGAAAAGATATATTTCGGCTGAAGGGGACTTATAGGATCTTTTTTTCCCTTGGGGATCCTAAATAAACTGTGCATTGTGTGCCTGCACTTTGACTGTAACTCACCACATGAGGTCAGGTGTGGGATTTTCCATTTGCGGTATTATATTGGCAGTGCTCAAAAAGTCTCAGATTTTGGATCATTTTTTTGGATTAGCAATGCTCAACCTGCATAAAGATACATTTATTGATCATAGGTGATATTTACAAAATATCTTTTCTCAGAGGGGACCTCAACTTCTGCTATAAGTCAATATACCCCACAGCCTCCTTTGGAGTATAGAGGTTTGATTGCCCTACTAGAAAATACTTTTGAACAAAATTCTTTTTATAAATGATCTCAAGTTGAAAGTTCTACCACAAATTTCACGTGTATCTTTGGTATCAGAACCTCTTCGGCCCACTTCCCAGATTGAGGTTTCATTTCTTCTACTTGAGGCCACTTTATCGTTCCTAATGTTTCAATGAAGCCTTATCTACAGACTGAGGCATGAAACACACACAGGAAAGAGACTACATTGGACTGGTTGTGACTCTCAGAAACCCAGTGGTAATCTCTAAAAATAACACTTTTACTTGCATTTCCAATAATTAATACTTTCTTGATGTGGAGTTTATTAATTAGAGTATGGTAAACTCTACATAATGCCTAGCCCTACATTTGAAGGTAGCATCTTTAGTGTCTTAACTGCCAAAACCTGTAAATAACAGCTTATTAAAATAGCATATAATTCATTTAATTAGTCTTTAAATATTTGTTTTACCTTCTAGTCTGGATTGTAAACATATCCCAATATCATTATATTTTAAGTCTCTAAGAATATTTGGTAGAAACTTAATGAAAAGATGGAAACTAAATGAGAAAAACTAATGTTTCTATCAATTTTAATAAATGTGCATGAAAGACTAATGGCCAATAAACATATGAAAAATGCTCAATGTCACTAATCATCAGAGAAATACAAATCAAAACCACAATGAGATATCACCAAACCCCAGTGAGAATCGCTTTTATCAAAAAGTCCCAAAACAATAGGTGCTGGTGTGGATGCAGAGAGAAAGGAACAGTTATACACTGTTGGTGGTACTGCAGCAAACCGGTACAACCTCTACGGAAAATAGTATGAAGATTCTTCAAAGAACTGAAAGTAGATCTACCATTTGATCCAACAATCCCACCACTGGGTATTTACCCAAAGGAAAAAAAGGCATTTTATCAAAAAGGAACTTGTACAAGAATGTTTATTGCAGCACAATTCACAATCACAAAGATATGGAACCAACCCAAGTGTCCATCAATTCATGAGTGGATTAATAAATCATGGTATATGTATACCATAGAGTATACTTAGCCATAAAAATGAATTAATACCTTTTGCCACAATCTGGATGGAACTGGAGACATTCTCCTAAGTGAAGTATTGCAAGAATGGAAAAACAAACACCACAGGTACTCACTATTAAATTGGAGCTAACCAATCAGCGCTCATGTGCACAGATGAAAGTAAAACTCAACGAAAATCATGCAGGTGGGAGGGGGATGAAGGGGATGGATGAAATCATATCCATCAGGTACAATGTACACTATCTGGGTGATGGGCACACTTAGAACTTTGACTCAAGCAGGACAAAAGCAATCAATGCTACCAAAACATTTGTATTCCCATAATATTTTGAAATAAAGAAAAATACATTTAAAATTTTTAAATTAAAAAATAATGTGCATATGAATTTTTATAATTATATTCACATCAATATCTATAGTTATATCTATATTTAAATATCGCATCCATAATGGAAAAATACGAAATATAGAGAATTTTTTGATGTACATTACAGAATATAGTTTAACTCTTCACAATTATTTTCTTTCAGCTTTTATCATAATTTGTAATTATCAAAAACTAAAATTTTGCTTGGAAGAAATTATTCAAATCAAAAATTATCTTTGCTAAAAATGATAATTATATCATTTTGAATCAATTTAGTAGCAGTTGATCATATTATGAATTTCCTAAAAATTATGCCAATTCCTTAAAAGAATATAGTGTGAGCAAATTTGGTAGATCTGAGTATTTGAACATTCAAAAAAGGACGATTTAAATAAATTTAAATTTGTGATTAGAATTAAATTTGAACTAAATTGCTTAGAAAAAGTACAGTACTGTGACCATCATGGATAATTACAGTTTTTTTGTAAACTGTTTATATTCACTTACACTTTTAGTTTACAGGAAAAATATTCTTATATTTTGGAGTATATTTCCTTTTGATGGGTAAGACAAGTGTAAGTCACATTTGTATATATTATGTCAATTCACTCTTGCTCTAAGCAAAATAATTAGGCATTCTTACAATCACTCCACAGTCCAGAATCAGAGTTTTACTCTCTGTACATTTACTACTTTCAGTACTAGTTTTATTCCTTCTCAGATTTCTTTCTTATTTACAAAGTCGAACTATATATATCATCTGGATGTTTAACTCTGAATCTTACAGGTTAAGTACCTATATTTATTCTATATAACTTAGAGTACTGAAATAAGGAAAACCACCAGCTACCAGATTAATTTTATTATATTTGTTTTTAATTTTGCCTTGTGTTGTTATATTATTGTTGATTGATATTACTTCATTTTTGACCTTTGTACGATGGTATCACATTTTATGTTTCTTCCGGGACTTGATATTTTCACTGATAGGGCAATTTATTAGAGATTTAACTAAAATTAATTTGAACCTAAAGAAAATAGGAAGAATTGAAACATGTATGATACTGAGATTTTATTTCCATGTACACCAGATATTTCTTCATTTATTTAAGTATTATTTAAAGTTTCTTATTTTTAAAACAATTTTTAATATTCATATTAAAAATATTCATATTATTTTGTAGATTGACTGTCAGACTTTTACTATTTGAGATATACCAAAATTATGTCCCTTTAAAAATATACTTTTCTATTGCTTCTGTTTTTTTAGTTATTAATATGCTTTTGTTTATGTTTGGTTTTCATCTGTGAAAATATCACAAATGACATGTTATAGTGTTTCTGCAAAGTAGGTTTATGTTTATTGTTTGTTTTCTAGGAGTCATAAATATTAGCCACTTGGGAATAATTTTTCTCCTTTGAAGGTTAAAGTTAATTATCTCAGTAAATCTAAATGTTTGATGAAGGCTAAAGTTAAATGTCATGACCAACGTCTCCTGCTTTTTGTGTGTCATTACCACTCTGTTTTCATATGCCATTAGTATCATAGCAAGAGACCTCAGCAGGACCCTGCATTTTCCTTTGCTTATTGTACTCCTTTTAGAAGGAGCTGGGAGAATCTTGGATATTTTTATTATTTCTTAACAAAATAATATATTACTAAAAATATGTAATACCTGGAAGGAATTTGTTTTGGAGCATGCAGTCCTTCATAGTATTTACTTTGTAATGCCATTAATTAAATATCCTATTGTACCTGTCATGTAACAAATAACTTTCTAAATTTGGAATGTCTACACAATAGTCTAATATCTCCATGAGAGAAAGAAAACTTTGTATGTCCTCAAAAGGCTTTGTTGGGTGCAATGTCTCATGCCTGTAATCCTAGCACTCTGGGAGGCTGAGGCAGGAGGATCGCTTGAGCTCAGGAGTTCAAGACCAGTGTAAGCAAGAGGGAGACCCCATCTCTACTAAAAACAGAAAAAATTAGCTAGCAGTGGTGGTATGCACCTGTAGTCTCAGGTACTCAGAAGTCTGAGGCAGGAGGATTGCTTGAGCTCAAGAGTTTGAGCTTGCAGTAAGCTTTGATGCTGCCACTGCACTCTAGCCAGGGTGATGGAGTGAGACTCTGTCTCAAAAAAAAAAAAAAAAAAAACAAAAGCATGTCCCTAAAATTTCTTTATAAATACAGTTTTGTAGATGGATTTCTAATTTTTTCTGCCCCCATGAGACAAAAATTGACAAATTTCAGGATTATTATATAATATTTGTAAATAGATAAAACAACTATTATTTAACTATAATGATTATTCATTTTAGTTAATAAAAATATAACATAAATGCCACACACAGCAAGTATCAAATATTTGTTTTACATATATGCACATAAAATGAGCTTAATTCCACTAAGGAGCTACTGTTGTAATGAAGCAAGGAGTAGAATTTCATTTACTGGAAATTATTTGAATAATAAAATATATATTAATATGAGACTATCTCCAAATGCATTTACATCTTGTTCAAATAATTTACCTATTGAATGGAGAACGCATATATTTATTCATTTTGATTTCTATATATTTGAATCCTAAAAATAATCTTGCTACATTTGCTATATTCAAAGCAATAGATCAAAAAATTAAATACAAAAATATATCTGCTACATGTTAGGTAGACAGTGAGGGATTCCAGGTCTCCTAGGGATGAAAGTGGGTGCTGTTGCTCCCATCTTGGTCCTGCCCCGCCCTAATTCTCCATACCTGGGGGAGGAGGGAATACCCTACTAATCTGCCAATCGGAACTTGGTGTGCCAGCTGCAAAAGAATGCAGAGGACTCCCTAAGCCACAGGACAAGTTGCATGGGTACCATAAAGTCAAGAAAGTGACCTAGAACCCACATGCACAGTAAGATTCAGGTCATGCAGCTCCCCAACTGTCCAAAGTGGTTGTATGGTGACGTTTGAACCATGGGGAGGTCTCTATCGGGACGCCATAAAATAAGATGCAGACCATAGCCACTCTCTCTCTGTTGGCCCTTCCTTTTGCTTGCCCTGCTGTGACAATGGGTCCAGTCATCATCTGTGGCACATGTACCATACTCTGTGAACCTGTATCTTGCTCTTGCCCTATAATCCTATTTTTCTCTGCTCAATAAACCTCATTTTTGTGCTTGCCTACCTTCGGTGTGTCTGGTCATTCTTCAGCCATGAGCAGGCCAAGAACCTACAGTTTTAAACTATAACTTAACACTATGGTGTGAACGTTTGTGTCCCCCTAAAATTCATATGTTGAAACTTAATTCACTTTAGAAGATAATCAAGTCATGAACGTGGAACTTTTTTATTATTGTAATTAACACCCTTATAAAAGAGATCCAAGGGAGTGCCTTTCAGTTCTCTGCCATGTGAAGACACACAAGAAGACACCGTATATGAGGTATGAGCTCTCACTAGGCACTGAATCTGCCAGTGCCTTGATAATGGACTTCCCAGTCTCCAGAACTATGAAAAATAAATTTCTGTTGTTTTTTCAGCTACCCAGTTTATGGCATTTTGTCATAGAAGCCTGAATGATCTAAGACAATATCCATCTAAAATATGTTCTTTGATAGGAAATATTTTCCAAGAACATTATAATGTGGTTTGAGCTGTGGGCATTCATTATACTATAACAACAGCCTGGAGGAATTTTAGTGTGTCATCTATTTAGGAGTTTGATCAACATACATCTTCATTTTCAGCTCAGCATGTAGCATAAATAAAACCATAGCTGCCTTACATGTTTGTCATCTCTGGATTTAGCTGAAGTGCTTAAGGGTGTATTTATATTTTGATACTCTTTTGCCAAATTATTCTTCATTTCAGTATTTTTAGAAAGTCAAAATATCTCTCATCCAGTGTTTTCAGAATGAGCTTGTTGAATGTTTAAATAAAAAAGCAAATGTAGTTAAAGAAAAAGTGACACTGTAAGTTTTCTGCATAAAATAAACAACTGGGAACATAAATCAATTCTCAAAAATTGTCTACCAGGCTTCTGCCATTACTGTTCTAATATCATGGTAAATCCGTACTGTAACACAATAACATTGTTCAAGATAGTATATTTTAAAATTTTTTATATAAAGTATGGAACAGTTATCATAAGTAGTTATTCTCCTATACTTTAAGAAGAAATTTGGCCTTGAATAACTAACAAAAAATATATAAATTACCTATAAACTGTGGATACACTGATTTTGTTTTGAAATTGAGTCTGTGCAATATATTGACCCTTACCCAGAGAAGAAAATTCAAATATATCAGAAAGTTTTCCTCGGTAATATAAAAAATATGTAGGCATTCACAAAAGATTTTATAAAAATTATAATTTACTTTAATGAAATTTTGCATATAGTTGTGTTTTTCATTCTAGTACACACATGAAAATATAAACAATATACCTTCAAGCCATAATGAAGATGAAACATAAAAAAAATTATGCAAGAATGGTTCATTGTAAAACAGACATCTTGCCATAATTCAATGAATAATATACAAATAGAAAATTAAAATTAATTAATTAATTAAAAATATACACATACTACATACACAGAGAGAGAGAGAGAGAAAGAAAGAGGAGACAGAAACAGAGTAGAGAAAGAAAAGAGGAATTATAAGGTCAAATCAGACTACCAATTTATAACTTATTGCTTTTAGAAAATTTAATATAGAAATTTTTAAAGAAATACATAGAATTTTGAAAATAAATAACATTCAAAGGATTAGTAAAAATAAGATTAATACAATTAAAATGAAGCAAAATATTGATATTAATTTATATAAACAGGGGCCTTAAAATTTCAGAATTATTTTATAAATGCAAAAATAAATTTTATATATATACACATATGTACATATATATATTTGGCATATATATATATATGTATATAGCATTGAACACTTGTTAGAAACAGTAAGGGACAAGGCACAGTGGCTCACACATGTAATCCTGGCAATTTGGGAGGCCAAGGCAGAATTGCTTGAGGCTAGGTATTGGAGACCAGCCTTGGCAACATGGTAAGACCCCATCTCCACAAAAAGCAAAAAATAAAAAAAAAAATTAGCTAGGCATTGTGACATGTACCTGTAATCCCAGGTATTCATGAAGCTGAGGTAGGAGAATGGCTTAAACCCAGGAATTTGAGGTTACAGTGAGCTGTGATGGTGCCACGGCACTGTAGTCTGGGTGATAGAGCATGAGCCTTTCTCTTAAAGAAACCCAAAATCAAACAAACAAACAAAAAACAAATCAGTAAGGAAGACTCTATTTAAGACTATTGCAATAGGAGGAAGAGATGGAATTTAACTCTAAATCCAGCGAAGACAGCTGGGGATTCATAGCCAAAGAACAGAGTGAGAGGGCCAGTGTATGGAAAAAAATTACTAAGAGGAATTTAATTAGATATCAAGACTAAAGGGACTCTTATTAAACTGGCTTGACAGCATTCTTGATAAAGGCAGGTTAAGGACTGAGCTGTTAAGAATGAGGGATGATGAACTCAATCAGCTATTAAGGGTGGAGGATTCTTGATAAACTAGCTTGGCAAGATTCCTTGCTGAAACTGGCTTTGCAGGACAAGGTTGTCATACAAAAATTGAGGCCTAGTTAAGAAGGTTCTAATGTCCCTGACTAAAGTTTGGTCAAGGAGGGAGTCCTTGTCAATATACATATGAATATAACTGTGTGTGTGGTGAGGGGTATGTTTCAAAATTTTCCTGTTGAAGACAATATCAATCTAGGCATAATGTCATTGAGGTTTCAAAAACATAACATGGTGAAATGGAAAGAAAGAAAAGAGATAGAAGGAGGGAACGAGAAAGAGGAGGGAAGGAGAGAGGAAAAAAGGGAAGAGATGGGAGAAAGAAGAAAACTATGAGGAGGAAAAGAGAGAAATGATAGGAAAATATCAAGTGAAAAAATACTAATAATGTTAGACACAAAAGACAGAAACAATTTTTTTGTGGTTTCAGATGTTTTAGTTATCAAGTTCTGTGTAGTAAAAGCACTCCCAAATTTGAAGGTTAAAAGAGCCATGGTTCTACCCATTTTTATGACTCTGTGAATTGATTGGTTGTGGCTGGTTTAGCTAAGGTTATTCATGTGGTTGTATTAGCTGTGAGCTCAGTGGGGGCTGGGGAATGCAAGATGGCCTCTAATTACTCAGAGTCTCTCTCTATTAAGGTTCTCCAATCAGAGACAGAAAGTGGAAGCTGACAATTTTCTGAAGATGTAGACTCAGAATTCGCAAAATGTTGAATATCACCACTGCCATAATCTATTGATCAATGCAAGCCACATGACAGTTTAAATTCAAAGGAAGGACAAATAGATTCTGAAACTGAACCAGAAATCATCTATTTCCAAAGCTAAACCAATTTACTGAAAGTAAAATGGTGAAACAAGGACAGAGAATCTGCAATAGGTACTTCTATTCAAAAGAAGAGAAATGAAAAGCATGTGGTTTTAATGAGTTCTTTGCATTTCCCAAATCCAGACATGTGCTTGCCTTGAGAGAGAGTTGAGGGCAAGAAGTGTTTCTTCTAAAAGAAAGAAATGTTTCTTCGTTAAGGCACAATTCTTCTCTCTGAGAGTGGTGCTCATAACTCTTATCTTCGGCTCTGTGCTCTAGACTATGCCTCTGAGTCATGCTTCCTTTTCCTTCAGAAATCACTGAGTCTTTCCATTCTTGGGATACTTCACTTAGTAGAATGCGTTCCAGCTCTATCCAGGAGTATACAAGAGGTGCTATATCACTGTTTCTTAAAGCTGAATAGTACTCCATGGTATACATATACCATCCCAAGAATGGAAAGACAAGCACCACATGTACTCACCATCAAACTGGTATTAACTGATCAAACATAAATGCACATATAAGAATAACATCTATTGGATTTTGGGCAAAGGGGAGGGGGGAGGGGGGAGGAGGGAGGAGAGGACAGGTATTTGCATACACAAAGAGTGCAATGCGCACCACCTGAAGGATGGACGTATTTGAAACTCGGACTTGGGGGGGGCAAGGGCAACATATGTAACCTAAACATCTGTACCCCCATAATATGCTGAAATAAAAAAAAAAAAGAAATCACTGTGTTTGCAGCTAATTACTTTCAGGCTGTTTCCTGCTCATTAAAAATTGGAGGCCCAGTGACTGGTTTTCACTCTGAATTACAAATGTTCTTTTTAGTCCAAGTAGACATAACTCCTTTAAAAATGTTGTGGGCTTCTTATGTATCAAATTTTAATATACTCTTGATATATAATAGTAATACAAGGGCTGTCTGGAAAGTATCTGGCCATTGTTAATATAACAAGAACTATTTGCACAACATGGATGCAACCTGGGAGCCAAGGAGAGAGGACTGTAATGCGCATATGTGAACAACGACGAATTCACTGTACTATTAAGCGGGGCTCTAGTGAGTGAGAATATGTATCACTGTGGCCGTCACATTGAAAATGATTGAGTGAGTAGAGCAATGAATCTGCATCAAATTTTGTGTTAAGCTTGAATGATCCTCCATAGAAACTATTCTGATGATTCAGAAGGCTTTTGGGGACCATGTGATGAGTGCAGCACGAATAAAAATGTGGCACAAATGCTTCAAAGATGGTTGAGAATCTGTTGAAAGTGATCCACATTCTGAAAGGCCTGAAACAAGTAGAACTCCTGAGAACGTTGAACGTGTGTGGATTAGGTTAAGAGACCCTGGGAGAACTGCATGAGGTCCCAAGGTTCCTACTTTGAAGGGGAGTGAAATTTCATTATCCTATGTATAATGTTTCTTGTATCTTGTATCTTTTTCAATAAACGTCTCTATTTTTCATATTATATGGCTGGATACTTTCTGGACAGATCTCATACACATATCATTTTGAAACAGTTTCCTTTACGCTTTAGACTGTGAATCACAGTATTATTCAACAAAATTCTAAATTTCTCACAAGCCGTTGTGCCTAGTTAATAGGGTCCAAAAGGTACCATATTCAATTACATAGAGAAAAAGAGGAAGTATTAGAGCAATACCCTAGATTTAATTCGATTCGCATTCTGAGGTTGTGTTTCACCAGTACCCCTCTGAATCTGATTTTTTCCTTAAGGTCATTCCTATTTGCTTGCAGATGAAATTGAATATGAGAATTTTATTTCCCAATCAAGCAAGGCCTAAGATGAAAATACTCTCAGTAAATTCTGCTTGGAAATTAAACATATCCTTCTTTAGTTCAGTTATATTCTTATACTTCATCATAAGTAGGTACAAAAGGCTAATTTACACTTTATAATTTTTGACCAGAAGTCATCTTTCTCAAATCCATAAACTTACTAGCTACATTTTATATTCTCTATCTCTGTGATAGTTTCAACTGACATATTAATTCATAATAATGTCCCCTTTCTCCAGACTCCAAAATAATTTCCTCACTGCTTTTCATCACGGTTTTGAAAAAGCTAATGGCACATGCTAGTTCCAGGCTTAAAAGTTCAAGAATATCACTTTTGCTGCTCTCTATTGGTCAAAGGGTATCATGAGACAAACCAAAATTTAAGAGGAGAGATGGATTACCTTTTAATGCAAGTAGTAACATGCATACAAGATGGAAGGAATTCTTGGAAGCTGACTATGGACACATACAGGAATGGATATACCTAAGAATGTTCTCAAAGAAAGAAATAATATAAAATATAAATAATTTTAATATTACCATGCTGATAATCCAATATATTTAATATCATAAAATGAAATATGAGGCAGATAAAAATTAGGAATTATTTTTAATATAAGAAAGACAAAGGGTTAATATTCTCCCTAACTAAACTGTTATGACAAATACTATAAAATAACAAGATACATTAAAATGTGCAAAAGAAACAGCTGTACTTGGACAAGTTAGAATGGAAGAAATATGTATAAAATTAACCCAAAGAATAATGCTAGATGGACTAATAAATTACCTATTCTATTTCAAATGCTAATCTAATAAATTAGGTATACTTGACACACATAAATTCTCATAATTGATATTAGGTATACTTTTTGGTATGATAATTTAGTAACATAAATTAAAATGGATACATTGGTTTTTCTTTTTCCTACAAATTTGAAATTTAATTGATGAACAATAAACTGCATATATTTAAAGTATACATTTTTATAGAATTTTACACATATACACAACTCTGAAACCATCATTATAATAAAGAACATAAAAAATACACATTAACCATCATTACCTTGTGCTTCTCTTTAATACATTATTCACTCACTCCATTCAGTGTTCACAAGCAGTAACTTATCAGCATTCCGTCACTATTGATTATTTACATTTTCTATAATTTTATATCAATAGATTCACATGCTATTTAATTCCTTTTTTCTAGTTACTTTCACTCAGTAAAATTATTTTGAGATTAATCAATTCTGTTGCAGTTTCAATAGTTGGATATTTTAATTGCTATATAGTTTTCCATCTTATGGCTATCCCACAATTTGTTTCTCTATTCACCAGTTTTTTGGCTGCTACAAATAAAGCTGATATAAATGTTTATGTGCAAGATATTGTGTGAATATATGCTTTCATTTATCATGGATAAGGACCATGAAGAGGAATAGGTATACTTTATGAGAGGTATATGTTTTGCTTTACACAATGGTTACGCCCATTTTCTATTTCCATCTGCAATGTGTAAGTGATTCAATTATTCGATTACTCCACAATCTCCCAAAATTTGATCCTTTCTTTATTTCTCCTCCCTTCCTCCCTCCTTCCCTCCCTCCCTTCCTTCCTTCCTTCCTCCTCACTCTCTCTCCATCCCTCCTTTTCTTCTGTCTTTTCTGTCTTTTTTCTTCTTTCTTTCTTTCTTTCAAATTTTAGCCCTTAGTGTTTAATTAGTGGTATCTCATTTTGTTTTGTGTTTCTATTTCCCTAATGACTAATGACACTGTGAGTCTCTTTAATGTGCCTATTTAACATCTGTAAATCTTTGGCAAAGTGTTTGTTCATACTTTCCCTCTGTTTTCTAACTTAGTTTTGTCTTCTTATTATGGAGTTATAAGACTTTTTTAAAAAATATATTTTAGAAATGTTTTTTGTCAGATATTGTTTTGAGAATATTTTCTTCCTGCTTGTGTCTTACTTGCTTATATTCAGAATAATGCCTTTTGAGTGAAATTAATTTAGATGACATCAATCCACTGATTGTTTAAATATTTTGCTAACATTTTCTCTGATATTTTCTTTTAGAAATTTTATAACTGAGCTCTTATTTTTAGGTCCATTTCAAATTTTGTTGTTTGTTTTGTTTTTTGATATTTTACATAGAGTAAGGGTCATGATTAATGTTTTGGTAGATGGTTGTCTAATTTTTCCACCACTATATTTAAAATTATGATTTACTTATTAAATAGCCTTTGCTCTATCATCAAAAATTATATCATACATATGTGGATTATTTCTGGACTCCATAGTCTGATCCATTGTTCTATTTGTCTACATTATGGCAATATTACAGTGTGCTGATTATTTCAGTTTTATATTAATTCTGGAAATCGGGTGTTGTATGCCCTCCAATTGTTCTGTGTTTTTCATTTTCAAAGCCGTTTTTGCCATTTCACGTCTTTTGAATTTACATGTAAATTGTGTAATCACTTTTTTATTTCTACAAGAAAGCTTACTGGGATTTAGATTGAGTATGCATTGAATATAAAGATCAATGTGACTTCTTAAAAATATTGAGCATTCTGACTCCTTCACACGTTTAACATATTGAATCATCACATAAAACTTTATCATTGATATGTAATAAGGATATTCTTTTCAAATTAATAAATAAATAAATAATAAATAAATAAATTGCCTCTATCTTACCTGTGAATTGTGTGTTCCATCATATTTTCAAACCTTCCTGGTAGATCCACGAGGCTTAACACTAAAGTATGGAGAAAATAAGTAACTCTGCGGACCTTAAAACCTGTGATGGGTCTTAAGTTTTAATTCTTATTTTCTCAATTCTTTATTTTTGAAAGTCAGAGGCAAAGTATTTTTGTAAGTTATTTTAGCTTGAATCACTGGATTCAGAATCATTGGATTTTTCCTATATGCAAAAATTAAGGCTACTGCAAGATGAAAGCCCTGAAAAAGTTTGGGATAAAAAAGAGAAACAAACAAGAAGCAGAGAGTGACTTCTAATAGCAGAAATAGGAAATTCTTTTCTTACATATGTTTTTCATTTGCTTTTCTTTGGATCCGAGGACCACTTTAGCCATCTCAGAAAGGCCTGACCTCAGTGTAGGAGGCTCCAGGTCAGCCACTACATCTTATTTTTTGTCAAAGCTAAATTTCTAAGTGCTTTAGGAGATTTTGCTGTTGTTCCTTTGGGCATCACAGATTTTAGAGAGTGTTTCAGGCTCCCTGTCCAGTGGCATCTCACCTGATTTTGATAGTGGGGGAGTGTGTCCAGTATAGGTACTTTCAGTCAGCCAGAATAGTTTAAAAAAAGACTTATTTGTTTTTTTCTCCTACAATGTAGTTGTTTTATAGTTTCAAATTAGGTACTTCAGACTATCTATTCACCAATATATCAGGAAGTGGAAGTCCATTATGAGCAATTTTAGCTAAATTTGTTGGTTAAATTTATAGGACTACTTAAAAGATTTCATTCTGGGATTCGAACCCATAAAAGCTGTCAGGTATAAGTCAAATTAACATTGTACTGCTGTGTATGTCCATTATATTAAGAAAAATGAAAGAGAAGTAACTATAATAATAGACTTTAAAAAAAATCCTGATTCCATTTTGCTACATCTTGAGGCAAGTTGTTTAACTTTTATTTGTCACTCTCTTCTTTGATATAAGGACATACTCTTGCCTCGTGAAGTTGTTTCAACAAATTAAAAATAAATGAACTGTCCCATACCTAAAGTTGGAAGACAAAACCACTTTTTTATTTGTTTTTTTCTAATAATATCTGTCTAAAAAGTTCTGAATTTTCATAATTTTACTTAATGGAAAATATACATTTTATATGGTATTTTTTCTCTGACATTCACATTTTTCCTAATCACAGGAGTACTAATTGAAAATATATAATATATTAATCTTTCATTCAGTTAGATAAAACCAATACATATGTGTAAAAAATAAGGAAAAGATATAAAAATAATAAAGGCATTTATAGATTAATAGATGTCTTACAACCATAATTCTACTCAAATTTCAAAGATTTATAGTAATTTGTGTTTTTACCACAAAGTTACATTCACTCATTTCAGATTTCTCTTCCATTTTTGGAAAATGTTCAGCTTAGAGCTTTGGAGTTCTCCTAACTTTCAATTTAATTAAAAAATTGTATTTTAAAATAAATTAATATATTTACTAGAAATACATTGGACCCAATTCCCCCACTACCACCAAATCTTTAAAATTAAAAACTGTACTCTATAAGCCATGCATTGTTTTCCATACTGCAGATAATACAATGGCATTCAGGTAAATGAGTTTTAATGATATAAGCACGAGTTTATGGGACAGTTACAGAGATAGGTGGAATAATAAACTGCTGGGGGGGAGGAGTAGAGAGAGAAGTATGGAAAGAATATTTTAAATGTTATTCTATACTCCTAAATACTATACAAGGTATAAAATATTAATACTCTCTCATAACATATTCATTTAACTATTTTCATTCGAATTGTGGGCCCTATTACAGCTACATGGATCATGGAATAAAAGAAATAACAAATGAAAGAAGTGAAAGTACTACATGCACATAAATACATATTTAAATACATACCATGTAAAACTTGAAAAACAATTATCACATCATATTAGGAATATTTTTCAGAAAATAAAATAAAATGAAATAAAATATTTTAACAAATATTATCTCGAGTATTTTCCAACCAATTTTATAGCAGCAATATTTTTTCCAGTAATTATATGAAGAAATTCAATACTTGCAAAAAGATAAAAGAGATTACCTTTAGAGTTTAACTAGATTAAGTCAATACAGGTACATAGGATGATTTATCTTTTTGTGCTCTTTTCCTTTTTTCCCCTGATTTTAAATTTAATGCAAGTTTTCTACAAATAAAAAAGAAGTGACTTAGAAAGTCTAAGTGTCTTACATCACCATGACTCTAATCCCAAAGTGATAAGCACCTCTAATAGATTGTCTATTCCACCAGATATTTCCCCACACAAATATAAATATACAAATAGTAATGGTGGCAACTGATTATTATTACATGCAGAAATGCAATCACACAGCTTAGTCTCTTGCAATAGTCTTTTACAGAAAGAAAGACATTTTGGTTATTTTTCTATATCAGTCATATATTTAGTTTTAGTCATTTTTTATGGATATGTAGTTTTTTAAAGAACAAATATAATTTTAAAAATAGGTTAACAAGTTATGTGTTAATTTACAAATTTTGGATACTTTTGTTTCATTGTACTCTATTGAGATGCTCTAGGTCAAATTAGTTGCATAGTAGAAATAAAAATAAAGAAAAATTAATATTTGAAGAAGAATTTTTCTTTAACAAATGTTAAAAGTTACATTATGCAAGTAGAAAATGTCTTCACTGTATTTTTATTATATACATATACAGTATAATTTAAATTTATTAATTTTGCTTTGTAATGAGCTACACAACATTGATAAAATAACATTCTGGATGGTTTAATAAAATGATTTAATACAATTTTGAATAACATTATATTATGTATATTTTGGTTCTATAATAAATTTCTATACTGGAATTTTGTTTCAGCATAGATAAGGGACAGCGAATTATATATTTTGATCCCAACAGAGTTTTCTAGTGTTCAAGAAAAACCGTACAAGTGACCTGATATATATCAAGAATTCACTTTTCCCATATAGATATTTTTAATTTACCTTGTAGAGTCATTTTCAGTTCTATTTACTACTACATAGTTTAGCAAAAATAGAAAATATTAGGCTTCGTTTTTTTGTACATTCTATTGAAGTTTCTGTGAGAAAGAATATTTTTACAGGATTCTTTTTTGTTACATTTGTAATAAAACACTATAAATTTCAAAAAAGGTAGGTATGGACTATGAAGCATATGAATTAAGGAGGGCAAGGAATATTAGGGTCAGGGATACTATGTTGTATGTACACTTATTGATTTCTTGTTACTTTTTACAAAACTTGAGTGTCATTGTAGATATATCTCACAGTTTTATTACGCCACGTCATAGCATTTCTAACAATGGAATACAATGTATTGAACTAGTTTGGAAATTAGGGATTGTGTAGGTGGTATTAAGCAGAAGTATTTTATATTTTCTGGGTTTTCAAGTTCTTTTGTCTTTCATTGATTTACAACATCAATTCCCTGCATGATCTGGTCATTTCAAATTCTGAAGGGCTTGAAAACAGCAAGCAACCTTGTAAGAGCAATTTTAAAACCCTCAAAAGTTTCTAGTTTTATTTCTCATAAATGTCAAAACTCCACAATCTACGTGTGCTCTTCACAAAGGGAATAATCCTACATCTTTATTTTGCTTTGATGGCAAACATTTTTCATCTTTGTCAGATTTGAGTGAATAACTGTATCAGAAAACTATGTCTGTTGTTCAAGGGCATGTTTATCGTTTGATATATAAATCACATTGGCCATTGCAAAGTTGAAGATCAACAATGATAATTCACTACTAGCCCCTGAATGGGAGTAACTACAGTGTCAGAATAAAAACCCACAGCAGACACAGCAGATGGGGAGATTATTCCATTGAATTTGATTATTGTTGTGGATATGAATGGAATTATTAAATAATCATTCCAATTAAAATTGCTGAACATTTGTTTCTTCAAAAATGCTTAAGTTAATGCTGTACCTCAGCATTATTTTTGAATTAAGTATAATTTTTCTGTCTGCTGTTGTATTTTGCCCTTCTATGGTAAACAGAATATTATGCAGGAAAACCAATGAGGGACAAATATATACCAAGTACTTTAATGATTTATGAGCAACTATAAGGCTAAAAATAACAGAGATAAACTCTTTAGAATTCATAGATTTCCTCAAAGCTCTCATTTAGAAATCTATAAGGCAATTATTTTACAAGCTTTTAAATTTTTTGTATTTTCTTTTTTAATTAACATATAAAAATTTTACATATTTTTGGCTGCACTGTGATGTTTCCATATATAAATATAATGGTCAAATCCAGGTAATTAGCATAACCATCACATAAAGTTATTTTTTAATTTATCCTTTTAGTCCTTAGAATATTTTCTTATAGAAAAAATTGGTTGTAGAGTAAATACTTATTCAAAACATTTTTTGGATGCCATAAGAAATATTTCAAACAAATTATAGCTTCTCTATAATTATACTATAATTTTATTTGCTAAAATATTATAAAAATAACAAATTATACCTTCATACTGGTAAGCTCACAACTGAGCAGTATTTAATTAGGGGAATTGTTTTACCTGTACAATAACACCTGCTTTATGCATTAATAATTAATTTTCAGGATATAGGTTGAAAATAAATGTGTACGAAATGATTTATTATCACTTAACTTTAAACTTCAAGACATCAAATTTTGTAATTCAATATTAGAAAGCACAAGGCATGATTGACCTGTCGATCATTTAGTCAGAAACGAGGATTTTGTTTTAACTTTTTTTTTTTTTTTTCTTAGAAACAGTCTTGCTCTGTCACCTAGCCTGGAGTACAGTGGTGCCATCGGAGCTCACTATAATCTCGATCGCATGGGTTCAATTGATCCTTTCACCTCAGCCTCCTGAGTAGCTAGGACTACAGTCAGGTACCAACATACCCAGCTAATTTTTAATTTTTTTTTTTTGTAGAGACAGGGGTCTCACTATGCTGTTTAGCTGGTCTTGAACTCGTGGCCTCATGCAATTCTTCCACCTCAGCCTCCCAAAATGCTGGGATTAAGGGCATGAACCACCGTGCCCAACTCTAGCATCTAGGCTTGAAAACCTATTTATTTAACTACAAAGTATACGCGTAATTTTTTAAAGATACTGATCTCGGTACAACTGCTTTTCTCTCTTAGAAGCTTGAGTGTGTGAACAAGAATGGCAAGTGTTATTTACTTTGTTATTTATGAAAAAAGTGTAATTTTGCTTAGAGCAAGAAGACATTAGTCTACTACTGACTAAGCTGAAGGGACTAGAAAAGTGTTAACATACCTTGATTTATTAATATAAACTGAGACTGAAATAGAGACAAGATCTTGAGAAAGAAGGACACATGCATCAAAATCACCTGAAAAGCCTATTATAACACAGATAGTTGTACCTGACTCACAGTTTCTGATTCAGTACACCTGGGATGAAGCATTTCTAACCAGTTCTGGCAAGGCTGTTGGTCTGGAGACCAAATTTTAAGAACCACTTGATCAGGGCTATATGCTGTTCCACTATGGCTTTAAAATCCATACTACAAAGTTATTTTTTCTATATAAATTTCTATATAAATATAAATTTTTCTATATAAATGCTAAAACTTGTAACTTTTATTCTTAATGAAAACAAAAGTATCTAACTAAAAATCTTATATTGACATTCAACCACATTGGGACAGTATCGTATTATGAATTGAAGAAATTCAGTTTAAAAAATAATGCAAGACAGCAGTTTCACTAATGTAGGGAGAAAACTTTTCTTCTACCATTTTAGGTTCCAATGGTTAGGGGCCTTAAATTTCATTAACAAAACAGATTATCAGGAGAAAAGAAAAAGTTTATTCGTATGCATGTAAGAGCCCACATAAGAAGGGCTTTATATACTAACTTAATAGGGGTAAAGAATGGGGAGAAAAGTCTTCTATCAGTGATATATATGGGCTTAATGGGGAAAGACAAATGGGCTTTTAAGGAAACTAGTGAAAGGTGTGATAATTGTGATAACTTTTGCTTATGCAAAGTCACTCAAGTATGAGTGATCCCATACTTTATTGGCTGTGAAACTCCCCCTAAAGGGATTTATGACAACCTTACTCTCGGAAGGTTCTGACTTTAGTCAGATAAAGGAAGCTCCCAAAAGGCTTTTTTCTGCATCGGTTGAATCTCAAATATCTTCATTTTAAAGTAATCTTCATGTCCAAACTGTGATTCCTTCACCAATGAGCAATTCTGTATAAATGATCATAACCTCACTGAAAGACATTCTTAATTTTAAAAGGAAATTTCTTCCATTAATAAAAGGGTCAACGAATGTTTATAGCAGCACAATTCCCAATTGCAAAGATGTGGAAACAACCCAAATGTCCATCAATACATGAGTGGATTAATAAAATGTCATATATGTATACCATGGAGTACTATTCAGCTTTAAGAAACAATGGTGATATAGCACCTCTTGTAAACTCCCGGATAGAGCTGGAACGTATTCTACTAAGTGAAGTATCCCAAGAATGGAAAAACAAGCACCACATGTACTCACCATCAAATTGATATTAACAGATCAACACATAAGTGCACATATAAGAATAACATTTATTGGATGTTGGGTAGGGGGAGGGGGGAGGGAGGAGGAGGGGACGGGTATATGCATACACAAAGAGTGCGATGCACACCATCCGAAGGATGGACACACTTGAAAATCGGACTTGGGGTGGGTGGTCGAGGGCAACATACGTAACCTAAACATCTGTACCCCCATAATATGCAGAAATAAAAAAAAATAAAAAAATAAAAGGGTCAAAATCTTCTACAATGTATAAGAAGTAGACTCATTAATTATAGAACGACTGAAAGATTCCAAATTTTATTTCTAATGGGGTACCATTTTACACTTTAAGTTTTACTCTGTGGGAGTTCTTTAAATGGAAATTTGGCCACTGACCATAATGGTCAATTTCTTAAAAAGATTCACTTACCGAAAGCTCAGACTTCACCACCTAACTTCACCACGTAACAAAAGAAACATTTGAACGCTCTATATCTATTGAAATAAATTAAAAAAAAAAACTGAAAAAATAGTTTCAGCTATCCCATTTCTGTTCTTCTATTGTTGACTGCACAAAAGATATGACGAAAAAGGAAAAAAATATGCCCGAAATATATATGAATTTTCTTACTACCCTGGGCAAAACACAAGTCAAAGAGAGAAAGGAGAAGCATTGCAATTTGTCATAGCATTGGTGGAGAGATTACAGATGGAGAAAGAAATCAGCTTTCTGATGTCATGGTGAATTTACAGAAAAAAAATTAAAAACTTTCTTCAACTAATGAAGAGATAGTTCTCCAGTGAACAGAATAATTAGTTAATTTTAATAAATTATGGGTGCTCTAAGATAAGGGATGATATTTCATTTCTCTGTGTGTCTGCATCATTTATAAAAGTTCATAGAACAATATACGCTTATCCTGGATAAAAGATGTTTAAGCTGTTTTAGTTCAATAGACACATGATCTCCCCCCATACAAACATACTCAAACACACAAATACTTATCACAAAAACCAGCCCTCCTCTTATAGGAAAAAAAACAGAGAAAATTCCATTTCTGGGCTAATTCTTCAAGCAGAAATAATATTAAACAACTTGTGTTTTAAACAAATACTGGATTATTTATTAATGGGTATATTGAGGCCATCGAATTGTATATATCCTGATAAGTTGGTAGGGTTTTCATTACTGGATGTGTATTACTCTAATACTAATTATTCAAAAATGCATTTATAATCCTATGGAAAGAAATAGACCTCATCTCCAAGAAATGGGTTCTGACCAGCTTCCTCCTATACTGGAACCAGAAATGTTTGGGTCCATATTGAAAGTCATGCATCAGACTGGAAAATCCAAATGGAAAAAACTCTTAGAATCTCCTGAATGATGATTGTCTTAATTATTCTAATTAAATGACTGGCAGCTGGGAGCTCTCAGGATGGGGGATGGTCACCACTAAGACCAAGTCACATAAAAAGAGTTGGAAATTTCAGCGCCCACGCACCAACAATGCAGTAGGGAAAAGAGGCTGAAGATTGAGTTCAATCATTAACGGCGGATGATTTAATCAGTCATATGTACCTAATGAGGCCTCCATAAAAATCTCCAGATGAAGGGATTCTGAAAGCTTCCAGGTTGGTGAACACATTGATGTGGGAAAGTGGTGTGCCCAGAAAGGCCTGGAAGCTTTACATTTCTGCCCCCATATCGTGGCCAATGCATCTCTTCTATTTGGCTGTTTCTGAGTGGTATGCTTTGGAAAAAACCAGTAATGGTAAGTAAAGCAGTTTCCTGGATTTGTGAGTCATTCTAGAGAATTATCAAACCTGAGGAGGAGACAGTTGGAAACCCTGAATTTGTAACAAAGTTGTATAGACATGCAGGTAGCCTGGGCACCCCATTGAGGCTGGTAAAGTAATCCTAATCCTAAAACTTGTGGTACAAAGCCCTTAACCTGTGGGGCAGTGCTGACTCCTTATATTAAGTGTCAGAAGTGAATTGAATTGTTGGAAACCCAATTGGTGTTGGAGAATTGGAGAATTGGTGTTGAAAAGACAGGACCATGCATCTGGCGTAGGTGGAAACCTAACCCTGCGATATACACAGGAAGCAAATACTACTCCTGATCACAAGAAAGTAAGGCGAAGGAAGCGGAACTCACATAAGAGAAAATTTTGATTTATCTAAAATGCTCTATGGAGTCATAAGTAATAAACTAATTTTATAAATCCTTGTTTCTATTTCAGTTAAAATTTATAAGATATATTTTTGCAAAATTAACTGGATCATTATAAAAGATTTTCGAAGGCCATCTGTTATATACCTGTTATAAATTTTTACAGGTATATATGTGTGTATTCTCTAAATATTAAAATTACTGCACCCAAATATTTTATTGAATATTTAAATTAATAAAGCTTTACAGATTTTAAGATGCACATTATTCACAATTTTAAATGATAGATTATTGCAATAAGAAAATGCCACATGAATTATAAAAATTATGCATAACATATGAGAAGAGAAACAATGGGGAAATTAAGCTGGGAGTTAGGATATACCAAACAATTTCATTTAATTGCATGCGTTATTCTATAGTATCTAATGAATCCTACAATAGATTGTAACTAATTACTTACTACCAAGTTATTATCTTGACTTGTTTTAAGGTAATAGACTAGATCATTTCTCAATGCCACTTTTTTTCTCCATGGGATTTATTTCTAATGCTAGCACTTATTTCACTGAGATAATATTCTGAGGAAATCATTTGTGGTACTATATTCTCTTGAAAATGAGAAAGAATGTGATATAAAAAGTTTAAAGAATCATAAATTGAAACATTTATGCATATTCTATACCAGATTTGCAACACTAGATGTACGTGAGAAAGTTACTTTAGATCTCAAATCTTTAAATAGTGAATCAGACAATATAAAATCTTTGGCCTCTTGTAGATCATTGCTATACACGGAATACTAAAACTCTCTGAAAATAACCTTTTATTCTATTACATAAATCATTATGTACAGTCATGTATCTCTTAATGACAAAGCTATATCCATAGCACTACATATGTTTTCAAATAAAGGTTTTAAAAAGTTATTGCAAACGTTGGTAATTGATTTTTAATCAATATACAATCTATAAATCCAGTTTGTTTCTGAAATATTCCAATAAAAATTTTTATTATTCTCTCTTGCCCTCACTACCATTATAATATACGTGTTCTTGCATTACTTTATTATGAATATTTGGTCAGGAGCAAACTCCAGTATTAATATCCACTACTCTCTAAATTTCCTAACAGTATTACTGCTTTTTTAGATGAATAAACAATTTTCCTTTGCTTATATGATAACCTTTTTGGCAAATATTCTTTATTTCCTCAGAGACATTTTCTCATCTCAATCTTATCCAAAATTTTCAATGTCTTCTTTTCCATTTATACATTCATCAAAGACGTGATAAACATGAACTTCCACTATTTTGAACAGAATTCAAATTAGGAAAGGATTACTTATGACATAAAGTGAAAGACATCAAAGAAATGTAAAATTCTATTGATGCTAACAGGGCCTTAGCCAAAACTATCCTTCCCAATCCATCTTGCAAAATCCAAATTCACCAACCAACAGCTGCTTTAAACGGCCTCAATTTGCTGTGATTGAAACCTCTCTTGTGATTAACATAACCCCAGTTTCCCAACACCTTCCAAGAATGTGAGCCATGAACGATTCCCAGAATAAAACTGAACTTTCACCTTCCAAATTATATCCATTAAAATCTCTAATTTCTTTTCATCTTATGAAACAGGCATCTTGAACTATTTTCAAGCAGCAGGGTTTTTTTTTTCAATAAAAACTTTTTTTAATAAAATACGTTGTGTTTGGATATTTCATACACAAAGAATAAAAAGAACGCACTCTATTTTTCCCCCACCCATGATAAAAATAACTGAAAAAATTATTTTGCCTTCAGAGAAAATATAATCTATAAAGCTAGATGAAAACACTCACAAATAAACTGGTAAATATTCAAAACTGTGATACATCCAAGATTTTATTCTACTTGCAAAACCACAAATTAGTCTGCCATAATTTTATGGAAGCTTATACATAAGACTTCAAAGTCAGAAACTAATAACTTTGTTAGTGATAGAAAGAGCAGCATCCAGAACACCAACATTTTCTTATACCATTTCTCCAACACCCACAGGGCAAAATGAAGAGTGCCAGTTGACGCTTGCACAGGTTTGCTTTATAAGAGAGAAACTCTGACTTTAGGGAACCCGGTCATGTGTACAGTAAGCATCATTCTATTTGTTTAACTTTATTCACAATCAAACTGGAATCATATAATATCATAAATACTATATATGATGACTTAAATAATTAAATTTTAGAATAAATAAATTGCCAAATGTTTCTTCTTCTGGGCATTATTTTTCAAGATTTTATCTCAAATTATGAAAAAGAAATCCTTTAAAGCATGGGCTGTAAGCTCAAATACCTAGAGAATTAGTGATCTGGAGCATTAAAGATAAGAAACCTTGCTTTACTCTCACTTATAAGACATAATAGGACATTCTGTTTATCTTTTAAATAAAATAATTTGCTGTAATTACTTCTTAGAAATACTTCTCATAGGGATCTACTGCCATTTGTAAGTGTAGAGTTCAACTGCCCAGCCAAGGTAGAGTGTTTGTGGACAGAAAACTCCTATCCAAAACACAGTGCTTGGGCTGCCTGTTGTAGTGCCAGACATTGTTAAGTTGGCAGTCTTAGCTTTTAAAACATACTATGACTGACATTCTGGTAATGGGATTCATTTTAGCTTTCATTTTGTTTCATCCTCCTGGCGGCTCTGATGTATTTTCATTAGATGTATTTCCTTCCGTTCAACCTTGTCTTCATTTATAGTCCTCTAATTAGATAGTGTACTAACATTAGAGTAGTTCCTGTGCTTTGCTCCTCACCATCTCTAGGGACATACAAAACGGACCTATATCAGAAATATTGATATGAAATGTATCATGAAATATACAAAAACAAAACTGTTGACTTCTCTATCAGATTCATTGAAATATGCAATAAAACATAATTTTAATTCTCAACATATGTTTTCTGCTATTTTAATGTGAAATAAGTAAAATATATTACTTAACATGGCCTCTCAAGAAAACTGCCACATGGAATCTTCAAAGAAATAATTTATTTGGTTAATGTATAAACAATATGTATTCCTTCATGTTAAAGAAATACATATTCCCTAAGAAATGGATGACTTTTTTTCTTCAGTACACTTGAAACACTCAGCATAGTGTCTGTGCTTTGGTGAGTTCTTAATAAACTTCTCTCTTTATGCACATCCTAAAATTGGGCTCATATTCAGCAACAGCAGAGAACCAATATCCTTTAACCAGCATCTTGCAAATTGCCATCACTTTTGTGTCTTTATCTATCATTTTTTGCACAGTTGGCTACTATCTCTGGCATTGCTATACCCTGAAACTAATTTCTAGTTACATAGCTAGCTATTCAACAGCTGAAAATGAAAAAAACAAAATGAAACAAAACAAGAAAACTAAAAACACCTAGGATGTGATGCAAAGGACTTTTGCTCAGGAAATAGAAGACCTAAGTATAAAGCCATATTTCAACACACAAATTCTAAGTAATTTGGAAGCAGCTATTTTAATTTTACATTGTATGAGCTAATATGGTAAAGAGGAAACAGTTTAACTTTGACAATCAGAAGTTATATGACCTTGAAAAATTATTTAACTTCTCCAAATCCTCATTTCCTTATTCATAAAGTGGAAATACCAGTACATATCTAATAAGACTTTTGAAAGTATGTTTTTGTGTTTGTGTATATGAAAAAACCTAGAACAATTCATGATGCATAGAATTGCTTAACATATTATAGCTTCCCTCTATAATTGGAAGAAGATAATTCAATATATCACAACTTTCATTTTTCTACTAGTCACATGATAATATGGTATTTGATGGAAAAAAGGGGAATATTAAAGCATGTAAGAGGGTGTAGAAGGAGGAATTTTTAGTGATTCCAGAAAGTCAGGTAAGATAAAGCCTCAAAGTTGAAGATGATAAATAAAAAACACACAGAGTCTCAATATTGATGCAAGTAGCATCCTTGGATTCTTTATTACGGGATAGGCCACACTGCTATTTAACTATATATACCCATTAGTCATACCCAGTTGCATATAAGCAGCCTGGAAATTTATATGATGAAATATTTTCTAAGGAAAATTGTGAAATTGAGAATGCTGTGTCAACGTCCTCCTCTCTCCATGGGGCATTATCTACTCCTCCCAAGGCAAATGAAAAACATGAAAGACACACATAGAATCTTTTGGGAATATTATGAGGTGCTTGCCAGAAGAGAAAATTGTCATCTTGCTGTCAGCTATATGCCTACTGCATTGCAGAAACTGATAGGCACATTCCAAGCTGCTTCTGGAGGCAAGCACGGAAGTATTCTTTTCTGTGTCCCCAGGAGTTTGGGAAATAGGAACATTTACTTGACTGTTGTCTTAAGAGTATTAAGGAATGACTCTTCAAATCTCTCTTTTATACAAAAAGATCTCTAACAGTATTACATAAACAGAACAAAAATGTTTTGAAGATATGAAGGGTTTTTTTTCACCAGACACCCTATATCTCAGCTCAGCAGCAGGTAGTAGAAGTACTATTTCAGAAAGAACTGCACGTGTGGCTTTTGACTAAGGAAGTGAAGTATAATTAGTGAGGTATAATTTAATATAAGGAGCTCATAACATTTTTACAGGCATCATAGCATCTTGAACTAAAAGATATAAAGATAGTACAACATTAAAAGAAGTCTTTGAATCTGACATGTATGATAATAAGAAGCAGCCCAAATATACTCACCTGTAAACACAGGCTATTTCTTATGTAAAAAGACAAAACACAAATCGTAAGGCAGAAACAATATCCACAGACTGGAGCCAAGATCTGCCGAGATTCTTTCTCTGGGAGGAGGAATAAACCTTAATCAAGGAATTGACAACATATATTCAGTTGGATTTCAGCATTGCAGTGGATCAATGGAGCTATTTGCCTAATATACCACAGACCCATTGCCATGATAACGGAAGTGTTTATTGCAATTATACTATGAATGTCTTGCCATTGTCTGTAGGGTGTCCAAGAGGTAAATAACTTGTACATAGGTTTGCAGGTTTTAAAAATTGAGTAAAACCATACATGTAGAGCCACACTGAAGGAGATTCATCCATACCTGAATCTGATTTAGATGTGATTTCCTGAAATAGGAGAAATTAACTTACTAATATGAGACTTTGTAGTTTATGGGGGAAAGATGAAACATGTAAAGAATTCGTGACCAGGTGACAGATTATGTCAGATTAAAAATGCCTACAAATTCTTCAATGTTTCTCCCATTGAAATGTGTCCAATTCTCTTCCCCTTCCATCTTTGCTGACCTGTGACTTACTAGTAGAACACAGATTAGATGTCATGAGAGTTTCAGACCTAATAGTTAGGAAAGATGCCAGCATCTGCTGTGGTCTTTCTGGAGCCTTCAGTTGCTGTGTAAGAATCTCAGTTACCCACCTAGAGAGACCTCACTGGAAAACTCTTAGACTATATGGAAAGAGTGGAGGGTCCAGCGATGTCCGATCTTTCAGCCATATTCCACAAAGCCCCACACTTGTGATTGAAGCCATTGTGAACACTCCAAACCAGTCATCTTTTGGCTGAATATTAACAAGTTACATTGGTCAACACTAAATGAAACTGAAAAATTGTCCAGCTAAGCCCTAACTAGATTCCAACCCTGACCTATTTACTGACCCACAGTATTGTAAATTGTAATCAACTGGTTTTTATCACTAAGTTTTGGGTAAGTTTACTATGCAACATTATAAAACTAAATATCTGCTAAATGCTTATAGTAAAACACTACCAATAATCTTATAGGCACTTAATGAATGTTTCTGAATGAATATATTATACAATTTAATCTTTATAACATAATCTGTAATTATGAAGACTATGATATAATCTTTAATTCACAGACTCTGAGGCTCTGAGCCAGGAGTCAGCAAACTAAAGCCTCTGAGCTGTTGTGACTTGCAAACGCTAAAATATTTACTATCTTATTCTCTACAGAAAAAGTCTGCTGACCCCTGGTATGAAAGATCAACTGGAATAAGGCTACTTACATGTTAAAATGGTACAATATTGGTCTTTCTATTCCCACTCTTTTTTTCCACACTAAAATTCTTTCTCTGGCTCATTAAATTAGTGACTAAATTCAGTTTAATTGTATGGCAACTAAACAGGGATGCTTGCATGTAAATTGCCTTATTATTCAGAAAATATGGCCAGTGTAATATTACTTAACCTAAAGGCAATGTGACAATTTTAGGACTTTGGAACAGAGGAGTAAAAACAGTAAGATATAATCTGAAGAGTTAAGGACATAAAGTATCAAAAAAGGTCATTGTAGTTGCATACATTTCAAGTTTAAAAACAAAAGAAATCCTCTATAAATTTAAAAATTATACTTATAGAATTTTTGACTTTGCAGAAGTTATAAATGATTTGCATTGCTATGTCATAAGAATTATAATAGCAGTAGTGAATTTTTAGAATCCACATGTTACAGGTTGAACATCCTCAATCCAAAAATCTGACATCTAAACAGCTCTAAAATCTGAAAACATTTTGAATGCCAACATGGCACCACAAATGGAAAATTCCACCCCTGACCTCGTGTGATGGTCACAATAAAAACACAGTCAAAACTTTGTTTCATGCACAAAATTATTTAAAATATTGTATAAAATTACCTTTGGTCTATGTGTATAAGATGTACATGAAACAAAAATTATTTTTTTGTTTAGGTTTGGATCCATCCCCAATGTATCTCATTAACCAGCCTTAATAGTTCACTTTTTATTATCTGCTATTATAAGTTGTAGAGAGTTCACTCTTTATAAATGGCTGCTATGGTTAGTGACGATAGAAATTTAGAATCTGAAATTACCCTGTCAGGTAAAATTGTCTTGACTAAGGAGAGTTTCTACTCTACCTCCTGGTGGTAAAGAATCCATACCACTTCCAAGTGATATCATATTCTGATTTCTATCTCTGAAATCCAAGTAGAATAAACCATGACTGAATAAATAAATAAGTATAAATAAACAAATCTTAATATATAGGGAAGGGGGAGAGAGAAGAGAGAGAGAGGGAGAGAGAGGAAGAGACTTTAAGTAAAGCAGATGACCTTCTATAATATGGGTAGGACTCATCTAATTAGTTGAAGGCCTTAAGAGCAAAATCTGAGATTTCCTGAAGAACGGAATTCTGCCTCAGGACAGTAACACAGAAACTCTGCCTGAATTTTCAGTTTGCTGAACTGCACTACAGATTTCTGACTCTGTGCCCCTACAATCGTATGAACCAATTTCTCAAACTAAACTGTTCTCTCTCTCATGTACAGATAATAGATAAATAGAATCAACTAACTGTAAATATTAATAACATCTACAAAATACCTTCACAGTGACATCTAGTGTTAGACCAAACAACTGGACAGCATAGCTCAGCCAGGTTGGCACATAAAATTAGCCATGTCAGGAATCAAGATTCATTTCACTTATCACCTTCTTTATCAGGACATACCCGATCACAAATTCTTTTTGTTTTATGCTTTATAGCTGTATTATAAATAACTTTACTTCCTTATTATCTGAACTCTACAAAGATATTAACTCCCTGATAATAGGACACAGAATTGTCATTTTCATATCTTCAGTGCATTGCACAGGTCCAGACACTTAATCCACAAATGGTCATTGCATAAGTAACATAAGTTTTGAAAGATAGTATTTTGGTCTTGAGTGTGCATTAATTTCTCATATATGAAAATAAAATTTGACTATAAACAGAATAAAAGGCTTTGAGTGATTAATATTAGGTTATTAAGTATGAAATGTGTGATTTCCTTAAGTACTAAGTTTGACAGTTGACATATCTGACATTTCACTTTAACACTTCTTGTTTTATGTTTATTGTGAAGATACATCCTCAGTCACTCAAATATGCTTATGATTATCTTCCAATTTTTCTTTTACGGCAATTTTTATGAAACCACGGATAAGTCAAAAATTCATGTTATTTTTGAATATGAGTTCCATCGTGGAACCAATGCAGTGCAGACAGCTCAAAATAACGAAATGTTTGGGAAGGATGTGGCTAGTGAACACACAATACATCCACGGTTTGAAAGGTTCTGTTCTGATGATTTTAATCTTGAAAATGAGCCACGTGGGCGATCTGAGACCAAGGTGGATAATGATGAGCTGAAAGCTGTAATGGAAGCGAATCCATCTCAACCTACGTGTGAATTAGCTGCAAGGTTTGACATTACTATTCCAACAATATTGGATCGTTTGAAGCAAATGGGCAAGGTAAAGAAGCTGGATAGATGGGTTCTTCATGAATTAAACGAGCATTAGAAGAGAAATTGTCTCGAAGCTTGCCTTTCTTTGCTGTCACTACATAAAGGCAAACCATTTCTACACCGTATTGTTATGTGTGATGAAAAATGGATTTTTTTGCAATCACAAGCGTTCGGCGCAATGTTTGGATAAAGATGCAGTGCCGAAACATGGTCCAAAACCAAATATTCATCAGGAAAAGCTAATGGTATCTGTCTGGTGGCCCAGCACTGATATTACCCACCACAGCCTCATGAGACCTGGTCAATTGATTACAGAGGATGTCTACTGCAACCAACTGGACAAAATGACGAGGATGCTCGTAATTAAACAGCCGAGATTGGTCAATAGAGACAGGCCAATCCTTTTGCAAGACAACACTCATCCACATGTTGCACAAACAACACTCGTCAAACTATAGAGCCTGGATGTGGAAACTTTCTGTCACCCACAGTATTCACCAGACCTTGCACCGACTGACTACCACTTCTTCCAGGCTTTGGACCACTTCTTGCAAGGAAAAATAGTCAATTCTCAACAAGCTGTGGAAAACACCTTTTGTAACATTGTCGCCACTTGCTCTCCAGGCTTCTTCCCGGCTGGCATAAACAAACTACTGTTAAGGTGACAAAACTGTTTCCATAGTTCAGGCACATACTGTGATTAATTGTACTGCTTCTTGTGTGAGATATAATAAAGTGAACTTTTGATTCAAAATCAGACATTTCATATTTAATGACCTATAACATTAAGCATAATTTCCAACTGGAATATTAATAATGTTCCATAATGAAATTTCCAACATTTAAGAGCAATCCTGAATATGTGTGTAATATGTTACTAATAACAATCTACCATTTACAGAGTTGCTAATTATAAGCATTCCCAGATATCATTTATATAATAGTGGCAGATTCTACCACATCAGTATAAACAGATGGTAATTACAAAGTGAATGAAGCAGATTGTTACTATGCCACCATGTAGATTGAACATATCTGTTGTTTTATGAAATTCATCATCTAATGACTCAGATGAATTGCATCTACTTTAGCAATTAGATATTTGAATCAACATTTTGGAACAATGAGTGTTGTACAGTTGGAAACACTTGATTAGTAAGACAAGGATTCATTTCAGTGGTGCTGGACAAAAACATATCCAATGAGCAAGCTTATACCTGGTTAGGTAAAAACTAGGCAAACCTTAGGTCAAAAACAGAGTAACCATAAGGGTTTTTCTATTGTAAACGAGTATGAAAAGTCAGTTTGTCATTTTGTGTGTGTGTGTGTGTTTGTGTGTTTGTGTGTGTGATTCTCATTCCACTTGGTTATGATGGTTCAATTCACAAAACTAAATTATTTATAATTTTATTTTAACTATTATAGAAAAACACATTGGTATAATTTTTAAAATACTACCTAATTTTATTCTGTATAATTACATAAAGATTAAAGATCAAATCAGTAAATTAAATTCTTTGAACTTTATTTGTTCCATTACCCTCTTTATCACTAAAGTTAAAGTGATATAAAAATGTTTGTGTCAGTTATGTTTATGAGACATATAATTTTCTTTTGTATTTTTAAATTTATTTTAGATTCAGACATATTTAACAGGAATGTACATTCAAAAACAAAATTTTATAAAGGTAAGATATATATAAATATATACGATTTGGATATAGAAAACCATATGGATGAGTAATGCCTAAGTATTGCACTAAAGTTTTATAATTCCTTATATCACATTCACTCTTCATCTTTTAATAGATCTGTTCTTTCCCTGTAATGTTATTAGTGAGTAAGAAAAACACAATGGGTGAGGTATAATTTAGTGGAACATATGTCTGTTTATTGATACAAGTGAGACAGTTTCAAACCACTAAGATCAGCCCTGTTCCTATTTCTATGCACAATTGTATATTACCACATTTAGCTACATATTAAAAGCTAGAACATTCAATTTTTGCTTTTTAGGTGTACTTTCTCAATAAAGTATAGAGCTCAATAAAGCTCTATAATAATTACACTGTGTTTTATTATGTAAAATGTTCCCCTAAAATCTAGAAACAAGTTTAATACAAAAGAAGAATCAGTATTTTCTCAAATAAATGCCTTTTAAATTAAGTTCAAGCAAACTGAAATCTCATCATTTGCTTGCAGAATACCAATGATCCAAAGTTATCGATCAGGTGATATTACCAAATTTCTAGTGCTTTCATTTTGAAAAAAAGAATATGTCCTAATTAGTTTCTAATTGATTTAGAAATCTTATTTATGAAATTGAATAATTTCCAATATTTATAGGCATAGAAATTCTAAGCTCAATATTCCTTTCCTTAACATTAGCAAAATTTCAGATATCCAGGAGTACATTTAAACTTGAACAAATAAACCCTATATTCTGATTCATGACAACTATTCATTATAAACACCATAATCATTAGTTTTAAAGCTCTTTGGAGCATGAGGGGTTTGATCACAGCACTGATCTTTTCATTTCTTTTCAAATAGCGATATCCATTTGAAGAGAAGACATTAATTCAGGATAGTAAAGCAACACTTTCTGTCACAGTTAAGTAAAACATTATTTATATCGACAATTCTTATGAGTTTCTGAAGGTAAATTTCTTTATTGTTTTCCTCATCTCTGTTTATAGCACAGTAGAGCTCGAACACCTTCCTATTGAACCAGTTTAGCAGAAAGGTTAAGGTTAAAATGCGGCTTCAAAAAGAACAGGGATACCAAGGTTAATCGTCTGCTAAAGAAGCAACCATGATTGTGGGTCTGCACATTAAGAATAGTTACAACAAGAAATGTATAGAAATGTAGAGATTATTTTAAAATGCAATCAGAAAACGCAAACAGAAATTAGCAACCTAATAAACCAGAATCAACTTTGTTTTGACAAGATCAGGAGCTAGACATACCCAGAGAGTAAGTATTATCATTCAGGGGCAATAGCTAGAGAAGAATAAAGCCCATAAATCAAACCACTCCCTCAGAGGTTATGAACTGATGATCTTAAGTACCTAAACATATTTCCCACAACCTTCTCCTTTCCCATCTGTCAATCACTTCCAGAAAAATTCCTAGATACTCAGACTACTTGCTTTCCCTAAGAGTCAATTATTATAAGAACTATGATTACTTAATGCACATGTAGGAAAATGTCATACCTTACTCTCTTCCTGTAAATAATCTGATGACTTTTTTGATCTTCAAATAAAAAGAAAAAAACAAATTTGTCTTAATAAAGCAGAATTTTCAGCTGTTTCCACTATGACTATGCTAAAATTTTCATATTTTATCTGGCATCATCCTTTCAAACTAATCATGTATGTAAAGAGAAGAATTAGTACTTATTAAATAGCTATTAAATATATAAGTGTATTAAACTTTACCCAAACTTTACCTACAATGAGATATACAAAATATATTGTATATAATCAAATTTTGAAGATACAAAATAAATGTTTGTTTATTACATGAGAGTGCTGTGTTATTATTAACAGGGTGATACGGTAAAAACTAGGAGGATGTTCATGAATGAAAATAATTTCATTTTCTTATATTTTCTGGAAAATTTGCATCTATTTGAAATATACCTGGTTTCAGCAGGGATATACAAGTAGAAGTGATGTGTGTCAGCTCCAGTTTGAAGTGATTAAGTATATAAATGCTTTCTGCATGAACTCTGTTTCTCTTGCTGTCCTCCAGACACAGTAGATAAAGTGGTGTCGTAATTCTCATTCTTATTAATGCTGCCTCAGCATCTTTCTTATTTCACTATTCTGAGCTTGTCACCCTTGACCTGTATATTTTGAGGCAATTCCCATGTTCCTGTTCGAGGTAGATAAGGTCCTCTATCCTGAACTGCTTGATTACCTTTCTTCTGCTTTAGGACTGGTGAACCTGATAATGTAACCCCTGAGTTCCTGTACATAGATTCAATCTTCCTTTAAATTAACCACCCAACCCTGTCCCAGGAAATCCACCCATACAATCCCTTGGACACCACTAAATGATTTTGCCCACAGGACTCTACATTTCTTTCCTGTTCCTCGCCCAGTGGTTGAAGCTCCTGAGTCCTGGATGTCCCCGATCTCCCTTCCTGTTGGCCCCATGAGGCACGATGCCCTCTTCTCTATGGTATCTGTGGTCAATAAACTTAACTTTTTATTTTTACTTCTCTTATCACTGGCCCTTACCAGAACTTGACTTGAGAGAAAAATAAACTTAGTAAGATTTCCTGAGATTTGGTATTTCGTTGTTCACAAAAGTTTCCCTAAGAAAAATGATAAATAAAATTCAGGTGCTGCCAAATAGACAAACAAACCAAATAAGTAAATAAATAAATATCCATTTACTTAGCAGTTGGAGAGAAACTTATGTCACAGGAAGGAAAGAAGCGGATTTGTGTTTGGCCCATGGAGCACTGCCTTCCAACAGACTTGCCTTGTTGTGCTGTTAGCAACTTTTTTTCCAGTCAGTGTGAAAATCTGAGATAGCCTATGGATTATGAGACACATTTAGCCATTGCCCCAGATGACACAGTTAATCACAAGGTAAATGAATGTTTCCCTCACACTAACCAGCCTGTTAATCCCCAGAATGTTGAGTGAGACCACCTGAGACCATCCAGCCCCAACTGAACTGAAACAAATTGGAAGATATGCCCTGACAATCCTTGGATCTGTGAGAATTAATACATGATTTTTGTTTTCAGCTGGTAAAACTGATGCAAAGACAAAGATTCTGCCTTAAAAATTTAAACTATGTGGTATTGGCTAGAACTACTATATAGAGGCTGGAAATGTGGTAGGAAAACAGTTAGCAAAGGCTGGGAAAATGATGCTTAAATTTATAACAGAGCTGGAAAAGTGGTGAAAAATATGTTTTTGCAATTTGGAGAAAGAGCAACTATTCGAATAGTGGTGAAACAATTGGCAAAATGGTTATCTGCATTACTGTGAAAAATGGAAAATGTATTTAAAGTACTTGAGCATCTGACTAATGCAATCAGGCAAAATATCCTAAATGTCGGGTGATTGACTCTAGCAATCTGTGTGTGATAGGGAAGAGAAAGATGACCTAATGAAGAAATCTTCTAGTTTGCAAGCAGAATTTAGAGAAAAATAGAGACGATCCAGGTCTTATTGAACAATACTCTAATCCTCAGTCTCCTCTGCGTATAAAGATTTGCAAAGTAAAATGAGATTTTGCATAAAAATCAAATAAAGGTTTTAGTGCTTAGAATCTTTGTTAAGACCTCTGAAAGCGTTAAGGAAGTACCTAGTGGTCATTCTAACCTTCACCAAATGTGTATTGTCTCTCAGCAGCTTGACCTATGGAGAAAGGTAGAAAAATCCATTATGAATGTGGCTTTCAGACCATGGAGTAAACTCACAAAAGACATATAAGAAACTCATAAAGTTTTAATAAACTTATACTGGTAAAGCATTACCAGCTTGGAGCAAAAAGTAAAAGACAACTAAAAATTAAAAAAACAAAAAAGCAGGAAAAAGAACTTTAGGCTTCTAACGTTCTACTGTTAAGAAGTCTGTGAAATAAAATATAAGTTTTAATAATTTCTTGTGATAAATGAATTATAACTCAAAGGGAAGAATCTGGATCAAAAATAATTTGGACAAATACAATACATAATGATGAACGTGGGAGCCATTCCCATGGAACAAAGCCAGGTCCTCATTAAAGAATAGTTGCTCCCTCTGGAGAAGAAAGACCTGGCAACACTTGCCTGCTTGCATTTCAGAATTACCTGGCCCCGTGATCCCCATATCCTTCCCCTTTGGTATGGTATTGTTGTGATTATCCTATTCCTAGTTCAGTGTTGTATGCCATGTAGTTCACCATTATCGATCAAGATAAAGCCAGAATTTGCTAAGATTGGCAAGCTCACAGAGCCATTTCCATTTACTTCTTGGGTGTACACATCTAAAAAATTTTAAAGCTTTTTTTGCAGTAAATTTACTTACGGATTCCTTTTATCAGAAAGAGACTCAATTTTTATTTTAATCATTTGAAGAAAGTGAATTTGTTTCAATGACTGACAATAATGGCTCAATTCCTTTTGGTTCAAACTAACAAATAACACTTCACTATTTGAAACTTTCCCCAAATGGATGATGTTGTTTTATCATGTAATCAGTTCTTCATTTCTGGAAGTGTTCAAGTAGAATCAGGATGACATCCTCAGAGATATATGTGACAGAGAAAGAATTGGATGAACTATAGAATGATAAATAAAATTCATCTTGACTTCTAAAGATAGTGTTGAAAGTGGCTGTCAAGAGAACTGTTGAAAAGCATTGGGAAGTCAAGTTCAAGATGTTCACAGTTAAAGTGCTGCAGCCAATAACCAATGTTTTACTGGGCTAGGAAAATGTACTGAGTGGTAACACAAATAACCTTTAGATATAATTCAAATTTTATAATTGGAGTGAGTAATCTCTTTTATATAGCCTAAAATATTCAAAATGTTGATTAATCATAAAATTTCAAAATATTTTTAATATTACTGCTCATTAAATATGCAGTCATTGAAATAAGAGCAATAGACCTGAACATAGACCCAAAGAACTGCTAGTAATTATTGCAAAACAAATTGAACTTTCTTGTTGTATTTTTAAATTAATCTAAATACTATATTTCAAAGCATCAGTTATTACATTGAGAAGAAAAAATGATCATTGTATTTAAATCATGCAAGGATGCATTGTCCTTTGAAACAAACATCGATGACTTTAGTTCTAAATTCAGAAGATATTTAAGTATGAAAATGTGTCTGTGAACTTGAAGTGTTATTTTAGAAATGCTTCATTGTGGTTTACAAATGTGCTTGACTTTCTCTTTTAAGAAGTAAATTTCATTCAGAATATGGAGCTTTTCAGGGAAAGTAAAAAAAAAATAAAAGTGCTAATAGTAATGTTCTTCAGGCAATAAATACCCTAGGGACTTCCTTAGTGGAAAAGGCTGCTGAAAAAAAAATTTATTGACTTTCAAGAGAACTTGATAATTAACCTCCTGGCAGTTTTCTCCAGGCTATTCTGTTAGTCTCAGCACAACAATGGTAACTTAATTCTACAAACAGAAATTAGATAGGCTTTGAAACAAAATCCTTTGAAATAATAAAGTTAGTATTCCACCTTTACTAAATGTACCTATTAGGACTGACATGAAATAGGATTTTATTTCTCTACCTTCATATCTTATACTTGGGAATTTGTTAGTGGAAAGATAAGAAAAAAATGGTTTCATCTTATATTTAATGTAGTTGCAAGGATAAGATTATTGAAAGGAACACATAAATGGTTTTGTGGACTCTTTTTGATATTGAATATATTATAAATAGCATAGTATTTATTTTTAAATATCAAATTGATAATTAGATTACAGAACACTATATAGCGTGGTCCCAAATTATAAAATAGATACTATAGATAGTATCCAGGCTGCTTGTACACAGCATACAGTAGGTCTTGTTTTTAAGTATTCTTAAAATTTCTATTTTTAATTGGTATACATAGACCATTTATTTTAAAAGGATTATTAATCCAGGTGGATTATTATCCCCCATGATTGTAATGGTTTCTATTTGTTGCTTTTGATCTCAGTTTCTTTTTTTCTGCCTTCTCTGGTTTTCATTGAGTGTTTTAAATGTTTCAATTTTATAGCCTGTTTTGATATATATATATTATAATCACCTTTTTAGGTGATTGTTTGTATACGTGTGTTTATATGGATGAGTGTGTGGTTTTCTTTGATTATAACTTTATACAATGCTTTTTCTTAATTTTTCCCTCTAGTCCCTTAGATATTGGAGTCATTTATTTCAGCTATTCAAATGCTATAATCACCCAATGCATTTATTTTTATTTTAAAATATTAATTAAGGGGTTACAAGTGATTTTGTTATATGGATACCTTGTATAAAGCTTAAGTCAGGGATATCGGTGTGTCCATCACCAGAATAGTGTTCATTGTACCCAACGGGTAAATTTTTATGCCACACCCCCAACCCACCCTCCCCCTCTTTTATTGTCTCATCTATATATCGCTTTGTACCCATTGTTTAGCTCCCATTTATTAGTGAGAACATAAGGTGTTTTCTTTTCCATTTCTGAGATACTTTGTTTAGGATAATGGTCTCCAGTTCCATAGAGTTGCTGCAAATGACATTATTTCATTCCTTTTTATGGCTGAGTAGTACTCCATGGTGTGTATATATACCACATTTTCTTTATCCACTCATGAATTGATGGGCACTTACATTGATTTCATATCTTTACAATTATGAATTGTTCTATAATAAACATTGAAATGCTAGTGTCTTTTTGATAAAATGACTTCATTTCCTTTGGGTAGATACCCAGCAGTGGTATTGCTGGATCTAATGGTAGGTCCGCATTTATTTCTTTGAGGAATCTCCACACTGCTTTCCGTAGAGGTGGTACTAATTTGCAGTCCCACCAAGAGTGTATAAGTCTTTCTTTCTCTCTTCAACCATGGCAGCACCTATTGTTTTTGAACTTTTTAGTAAGGGCCATTCTGATAGGTATAAGGGGATACCTCATTATGATTTTAATTTGCATTTTGCTGATCATTAGTGATATTGAGAATTTTGTCGTATGTTTCTCGGCCACTTATTTATCTTCTTTCAAAAAACTTCTGTTCATGTCTTTTGCCACTTGTTTGGAGTTGTTCATTTCATTATCCTCTTTTTTTACCCTCTTATCCTGCTTTTATCTTATCCTCTTTCATTTTCTATGTAGTCTCAAGTTCTAACATATAATTGACCTCTCTGAATGACTTCTTTGAACATTTCTTGCAACACAGGCATGCTAACAATAAATTCGTTCAGTGTCTGTTCTACAATGAATTTATTTATTTCTCCACTTTTGAAGAAAGGTTCGCAAGACATGTAATTCTACTTTTTTTTCTTTCACACTAAATATTTCACTTCACTTTCTTCTTAGATGGTTTATATTGAAAAGTCTGTAATTCGTATCTTTATTCCTCTATAGTCAAGAGATTTTGTTTCATTATTGATTTCTATCTTCTTTTTATTTTATTTATTATCTTCTTTAAAAAGATGGTTTCTTTCTTTATCTTGAGTTTTCTACCATTTGAATATTGCAGTTCTACATGTAGCTTTTTTGGCATTTGCCCTTCATGGTCTTTGACCGTCTGAATTTCTGGAGGATGTCTGTCATTAATTCTGAAAAGTTCTTGGCCATTTTTACATACAACATTTTTTTCTATTCTCATGTTCTTCTGATATCCCAATTATGCCTATGATATACCCTTTGAAGTATTATCAAAATTATTGAATATTCTATTCTTTTTTTTTCATGCTTTTTGTGTTTGCAATTCAGAATGGGAATTTTTTTATGGGCCTATCTTCAAACTCACTTATTTTTTTCCTTGGCCATGTTCCATCTACTAATGAGACCATAAACAGCATTCTTAATTTATGTTACTGTGCATTTTAATTCTACTATAACGTTTTAATTCTTTTTTTAAAAAACAGCTTCATCAAGTTATAATTGATACACAAAAAATTGTGCATATTTACTCTGTAAATTTTGATGAGTTTGTACATATGCAAGCAACCATAATACTATCACCATAGTCAAGATAATAGACATATACAATATCTTCCAGAGTTTCCTTGTTTCCTTGTGACCCTTTTGGTTATTCTTGTTGTTTTTGTTTGTTTGTTTGTGTGTGTGTGTGTGTTTATTTTTTTCCTGTAAGAATATTTAACATGAAATCCATCTTCTTAACAAATTTTGAAGTTCATAATCCTGCATTACTAACTAAAGGCACTGTGCTATATAGCACGTCTTTAGAACTTATTCACCTGGGTAACTGAAACATCATCTTCTTTGAACAACTTCTCATTTCTTTCATTCCCCAGACCTTTGTAGCCACCATTTTCTCTCTATTTTTAAGATTTGACTACTGTAGATATCACATATAAGTGGAATTATGCAATATTTGTCCTGTGCCTGGTTTATTTTACTTAGCATAATGTCTTCCAGGTTCACCCATGTTGTTGCAAATGATAGGATTTTCTTCTTTCCAAGGCTAAATAATATTTCATTATGTATATGTACAGTATCTTTTCTTTATCCACTCATCTGTTGATGGACACTTGATTTATTTTCGTATCTTGGCTATTTGAATACTGCTGCAATGAATATGGCAGTGAAGATATCTCTTTGACAAACTGATTTCATTTCTTTTGGATATATACTCTGAAATGGGATTGTTGGATCATGTGGTAGTTATGTTTTTAATTTTTGAGAGACTTTCATACTGTTTTCTTTAGTGGCTACAACATCTTATATTTGTACCAACAGTGCACAAGGGTTTCGATTTCTCTATGTGTTTCTATCTTTCGGCTTAAATTACTTATCTGATCTTGCATTTTTGTCTACTTTGTCCATTAGAACCTTGACATACTACTTATAGGTATTTTAAATTCCCTATTGGATAAATTCAACATCTATGTCAAGACTGAGTCTGATTCTAATATGTGTTTTGTCTCTAAGGACAGTGTTTTACATGTATTTTAGCAATCCTTGTAATTTCTTGTTGAAAGCCAGACAAAAAGTATCTGGTAACAGAAAATATGATAAATACATCTTTAGCAGAAGGTATCTTGTTTATCTGACTAGGAATTGGGCTATGTTTGATGTTTGTAGCTACGGGTGCCTGGTGCTTCAAATTTTTCTAATATCTGGTTTATGTCTCCCTTGTATCCTTTGTTTTTCCCTAAAAAACCCTCCTCAGATAGAGTCTCTGTCTTGCAACTCTTTCAGTTTTAATGACCTGTTATTATAGCAGAGCTGCATTGAAGTAGTAAGATATGGAGGAGGGAAAGCAATGTATAATCTTATGACTAAATATCAGTCTTTCAAGTGGCCTGTCTTCCTGGGCTGTGACAGTCACAGTGTTTCTCAGCTTTCTCCCCCCGCTTAGGTAAAAAAGAAAGTGTTATGGAGAATACTCTGGGAATATTTTACAGTGGTTAGTCTTGCTATAACCTTGCCAGAAACATAAGGGGATATTTCTTGGCTCTTTTCCTAAAAAAACTCGTGGTTTTCCTGGATGTAAAACCTATTAAAGTGTGATTCCTCTAGCAGTTTGGCTCCTAGGTGTTTCTGGCTCTCATGTAAACTCATAGTTATCTTTCAGCAATTCATCAAAATTACTGTTTAAGTCTTTCTACAGGAAGGAACTGACTGATTACAACTCTCACAGCTGCTGTTTTGGGTAAGCATAGCTTAGCTGCGACTCCCTAAATTCACCTGTATCTCCAGATTTTGCAATGGTGGTTTGCTCAGTGACCTCATTTTTCCGATGGGCTGAAAGAAAATCACTAATTTTCAGTTTGTATGACATCTTTTTTCTTGTTGCTATAAGGACATGAGTAACAGCTTCCCAATATGACAGCTGAAATCTGAGTCATGCTTTTATTTTATTTTACTTAAAGTAAGAAGAAATAAAATATGGTATTTACTCACATATTTTCTTTTTTCATATACAAGAAGTATTAATATTTATCAAATGTTGGCCACCTTGAGGTGTTAATAAGTGTAAGGCTTCTGTGATGACCTATTCACAAAACGTACTTATTTCTTTCCTCATCCAGTTAGATGTGGAATTCTTCCATTTCTATGAATGTAAACCTTCTATGTATGTGTAAAAAATACACGTACACATAATCCTCGTGTACTTGACTAACTCATTGTCCTGAGCTTTATTCAACAGAAGGATAATAAATGAAGATTTGATTCCCACTCTGGGCTGGGCGTGGTGGCTCATGCCTGTAATCCTAGCATTCTGGGAGGCTGAGGTGGGAGGATCGCTTGGGGTCAGGAGTTTGAGGTTGCTGTGAGCTAGGCTGATGCCACGACACTCTATCCCAGGCAACAGAGCCAGACTCTGTCTCAAAAATAAATAAATAAATAAAATAAAATAAAATAAAAAATAATAAATAAATAAAAGATGATTCCCATTCTGGAAATAATGCTGAATTGAGTTTCTCTATGTTCCATTCTCAAACCATATATAATCTGTTTGAAACTGCAGCATCGTTGACTTTGAAAAACAACATTTTTTCAAGAAAAATGAATCATAACTAAATAGTTCTGCTTTAAAAAGTGTGTGTGTATGTGGATACACACATATCCATTTATATGTTTCATTTTTTAATATTTAGGATTATGATGATCATAGAACTAAATATATTCTATTTTATAAAACTTTACTCCTTCTATTTTGAAGCAGAAACATTTTATCTTCTGAAAATGAAGGCTCCATTTCAGGTGGTATAAATTTAAAATTTTGAACACTAATCATTCCAAATCCAGCACTAGCAAACTAGTATAAAGAATATGGAATATTTTATAGAAAAAAGTAGAAATAATATTGATTAAGTAATACAATAAAAATAGGAGAAAATGACCAATGGAGATTAGGAATCCTAGGAAAAGTTATGTTAGAAAAATAGGTTTAAAGAAAATTATGCCTCTTACCTCATTTGACCCTTCTTCCCAAGCCATTCAAAATACAAGATCATTTTCCATAATATACTCAATAATATTATTGAACCCAACAAATTTGTCATCTACTTGGTTAGTTTAATTGGTTTGGGATATTACAATGTAGTAAAAATTCAATAATGAAACATAATCGGATTTTTCATACACATTGTACACAATTACAGAAATACAGTGATTATACATGTGTGTCAATAATATGAAATAACATTTTATTCTCTAAATGAAGAAAGAAGCCTTTTTTTAGTTTCTTCCGAGATTTTGAGGCAATTAATTTGGCAGAGTGAAGGAAAGTCAGGAAGAGTGCCATTGATGTTAGATATGGTTTAAATAAAATTTTAGAAGGTGGATGACTTCATGGTATAAATGAGAATGTATGTCCCTTGAGTCTTTAATGTGTTCCCTGTTACTTCTATCAGAACTTCAAAGCATAATTTATTCCAAAAAGAGGCCATTCTCATTAACTTTTATAAATCTTCATGAGTTTAAGGCCATCATTGTTTTCCTCGTAATATTAATCAGCTATTCAAAATAAAGCAATAAGCCACTTTACACCACTTTGAAAAGAAATCTACTACAAATATTTGAATAAAATCTTTACTTCACATATGTCTGGATTTCATCTAGGTAATTTTTAAGTAGTTATATACAGCTATGAATTAGAGAAGCTTTTCTTGGAATATATGGTAAAGCATAAAAAAGTAATCAAATCTGAGATTGAAAAGTTTCCCAGAATTAAATGGAATTGGAGTTGAAAACAAAATCTCTTTTGTTTGCCTTCCACTTTAACACCATTTCTGTTCTTACGTTCCCTTTTTGTAAATATATATGTGAAAATTGTATATACAAGTAACAGTAGGAACTTGGCATTTCATAGGAACAAGAAGACAAAAGACGTATTATATTATTACTGTGTTATTTTTTTCAATCTGTTCAGCAGTGTTTTCTTTTCAGTCATAACTGGAATATAAGTATGTCTGAGTAAAGATATTACCTTTCTCCTTTTCAGTGCCACTTCTGTTCATTCGTGGCTTCACATTCATCTTTGGATACCACAGAGTCAATGTAAACCACATTAAAGGTGACATTTTGCACTATTGTCAGACATTTCCACAGGTCTAAGAGTAAAAAATAAATTTATTTACTATGTTTCTTTTTTAATGGCTTCAATATATGTATTCCAAGCATATGTATATAGCTTATTTATACACACACTGTGCAATTTCATTTACATTCTTATTGAGTTCAGACAGAAAATGCCAGGTATGCACCAGACTGTATTTAGAGCTCTCTATTTTATTGTCAGCACAAAGATTTTCAAACATATCTCCTCACAAATATGCACATGCATAACTCCGTGCCTTCCACTGCAGGGCAATAAGTTAGGTTTTAGAAATGTGTAAAGCAGTCTTTGTACAATATGATTTTCCCCTCCAGTATTCTAACATTTTCCTACATGAAACATATCCAAAAATGGATGAAGTAATTTTCCCAAAGGGAAACTGAGTATAAAATTATATGCTTCATAAACTCTTTGCAATATGGCCTCTGTCTGTATTTTAACCAACACATATCTATCTAGCAATAACTTAATGCAAATCTTGATGATGTTAAAAATTTGTGGTAGTTGTTGGTAGAAAATTAATAGTGTCCTTGTCATGCCGTAAGGATCATTTAATTCAATTGAAAACAGATACATAAAACATTTCATTGATTATAAGAAGATATAATTTAAATAATGTGCATTTAAATAGTACTTGCTGGGAGTAAGGAAAAAAAAGGCTAACAATTCATTTTCTCAAAGGAATATCAAGAAAGTGAGGAATATCAAGTTAAGGAGTTAATTCTTAATCTGGGTTTTTAAAGACAGAATTTAAGGATACAGAGAAGTATCACAGCAGGCCAAGGCGAAAATCAAAGAAATAGTAGCATTAAAAATAGTAGCGTTAAGCTGTGTTATAATGTGTTCTGATTATAAAAGTGGCCTGGATTGTCAACAGTGGCTGTTTGTAAAATGCATGAGAATTTGTATTAAAGCAGTGAACGGGTAAATAAGAAATACTTAGGGTCAGTCTTTGTCAAACGCATTTAATGTGAGCAGTAGATTTTACTGTGGGCTCACCCCTTCAAAATTCTCCAGAGGCACTAACTGGGTGGTAAAATATTAAACACAGACATGCCACATCCAGCCAAAATATTGAATTCACACTGTATACACACACACACACGCGCACACACACACACACACACACACACACACACAGAGCTGCCTTGGCCCTAAGTGTTTGTAATTTGCCAATTACTAAGTTAAGTTGTATACATTCATTATCTCACAAGGTCCTCTTTAGAATTCTAGGTGGTCAATATTTATATTTGCATTTAATTTTCAAGTTATTTTGGGCTCAGTAAGTTTACATAACTTACCCTTAGTGCCTAATAATTGGTAGTAGAATCGGGATTTGTCTTCCCGTATGAGTCCAGAACCAATATTCTGCTTTGCATTAAATCATGCTTCCAACATGCCCCAAATTAAAATAGAACAAGAGATTCCCTGGAATTCAAACCTGAACAACAGCTCAATGATTCTATTAAATACACGTTTGATGTTCTTTTTCTTCTGCTTCTTGTACGGTTAAGATCATAGTTTCTGGAATTAATGTGCATCTGGCTGTACCCCCTACTGGCTATATAGATTTAGAAAAAGTTTATTATGTTCTCTGTGAAACATATTATTCATAAGTATAATGGAGGAAACATCCATCTTATTGTTGGAATGTGGGTTATATAAGATACAATGTTTAATGTGCTCAAAATATTTCTTGACATTTAATAGGTGCCCCAAAAATGTTAGGTACATTATTATAATTGTTTTTTTTATTATTAATGACAAGTGTTAACTTAAATCTCAATATTTTGATATATGTCTTGGTTAGGTGACATTTTATAAATATAATTAGGCTGATATAATGAATAGTAAAATAATACTAAAAAAAAGAATGTGAAAAGTTTATGAAGCATCTCTTTAATCTTTGTTCTGAGAAATTGTTATTAATGATAAAACATCCAGACACTCCAAATGAACACCCACAAACATTATCTCCCCTCTAGTGTTTGAGGAATAGACCAAATTCCTCCCTCAGAAAAGGAAAACTGATACTTACAGCATTTTTACCTGTAAATTCACAAAATTTCAGCCAGTCTCTGACCTGGCTTCAACCTACCTCTACTTCAATCCATCTGCAACAAAAATAATCTTCTCAAGTGTCACTTTGTAGATACCACATCCATCACAGAAATCTACACTGACTCACAGGGTTTTCTGGGACGAGAATATACCTCCTTTTACTTAGATGTGGCATTTGAGCCCTAATTCAACTCCCATTTTAGAGATGTAAGACTTGGAGACTCAGAGTAGTTGTGACTTTCATTCATTGTCTTATTCAACATTTTCTATTGTGTCCACTGGGTACCAGACACCATGACAGACACTGAAGACACAAATATTAATCAATGATATTACCACTATTCAGGAGATTATATTTTATTGAAGGACACACATGTGTAAATGAATACATAATGAAACAAGTATTAAATTCATATGATCCAGTGTTTAATAGAATATACTTTTGAGTCAGCCAAGGTGGATTTTAGTCTTAGGTTACAACTCGTGCTTTTGATATTAGACAATTTTATGTCTTTGAGCTTTCGATTTTATCATCTTTAAGATGGGGATGAAAATGCCTTTCAAAATATATTTTTAATAAACAATGATATTTTTAAATTGACATACAAAATTGTGTTTATGTATTTGTCATATGCAACATAATATTTTGAAGTTTACATACAATATATAATGGTGAAATCTAGCTAATTAACAAATTCCTCATATAGTTAGCATTTCTTTGGTAAGAACACTTAATATCTAAACTCTTAAAATTTTTCAAGAATACAATATATCATCATAAACTATAGTCAACATGTAAATAGGTCTCTTGAACTTCTCTCTCCAGTGTAATTGCTTTATGATGTATATAAATTACATATAAAAATATCCAAAAATCGTAATTATTTCCCACTTTTCATTTGTAGGATTCTTCATAGATCTAATACAGTTCCATAGGGAAAAATATTCAACTATAAATAGGAAGATTTGACTAACTGTCCTATTTAGGAAAATGGAACATTACCTGCTTTGTCATAAAGAATGTGTTGAAGTTCACTGGAAAAAAAAAAGAGACAGAGCAGGGATGGGACTTCTAGAATGGCAGAGTGAGGACCTTCAAAAATACTCTCCCTCATAAAAGCAACAACAACATAGGCAACAAATTGTTAAAGTCAAGATTTTCAGAATTCTGTAAATTAATGAATAATGAAACAACTATACAAAATATCTGCTAAACTTTAGTAAGAAAAGCAGGATTTGTGGCAATAACTTTGGCCTACTCCCATCTCTTTCTCCCTAGCTCTGCAGTGGTCTTGAAACCTAGCAAGGTCACAGTCACAGGAACTCAGAAAACAAACAGTTATGTTGCCACTGGCAAATGCAAACCATGTCTGGAGTTCTTCAAAGTCCTATACCTAGAAGTGGTTCACTCTTAGACTTATCTGAAAGCTCCTAGAAAAGTACCAGTTGCCTGATATTGTTGTTGTTTGGCCTAACTCAGAGCTCACATCAAAGGAGAAGCCCTGTCTCCAGAGGGTTTTTGAAAACAATCAGTGAAAAAATTTTTAACATAAAGCTGTGATACATGTTGGGGCAAAAAAGAGGCTGACCAAAAATTTAAAAGGAAAATCTGGGGAAGGAAATGTCCATAGGGGTTTTTAAAAATCTCCAAAAGATTGCACAAGGGCAACGCTGTGTTTATGTCCCAAAAGACCCAAGATAGCCCCAAACAGTCACCTCTGATTGTTCTCAAGTCAATTTGAAGTTCCAGGGTATGGAGTATGCTCTCTCAGAATGACTGGTAAAGCTGAATCCAAGATTCACAGATCTTCTCAAATGCGATGGAGTTCTCTACAACCTCGTGTACTGGAGACATAATTCTTCCTGGTATAAATGTCCTAGGGACAAGGCATTTCTTGTATTTTCTAAGTTTTTTGAGTGTATGTATGCACATGTGCATGTGTGTATGTTGGAGTAGTCACAGTAAGTGTTGTATAAATCTTATGTGTGCCTTTTATTTATTTGGTTCTGTAGATGTGATAAATAGGAAAAGCAAATTCTTTTTCTGAGGTCCTGAGGACACTGTTTACATCCCAGTGTGAGATGCCATACTCTGTAACAGAAAAAGAAATACCACTTTAAAATTTGAAACTGAGAGATGGCTTATGAAGATAGAGGCAGGATGTACCAGTATGTTGATAATCTCCTCCTCATAGACTTAAGGTTTGAGCCAAATACAATATGAAAAAAAAGTTAGGGAACTGTGAAAAACAGCACTTAAACTCCATGCCTCAGGCTACTCTATGAAGGAATTTCCTTAAAGAAATTTCTGATACTACCTCCACTCATAGTTGCTTCTTCCTTTGGAGGAATGAGTTATCTTATCCGTGAGTTTGGGAAAAAGAGCTGAACCTGTTTAGCTCAGCCCTTGCTATGGTCTTCCTTGCTTTAGTATATATAATAAGCTTAGGTCTGTAAGAATAGCAGAGATATCAGGCTTCAGGGTGAATAGTTAAATTTAGGAGGGATTTTAACAAACTCATTTGGTCGCAAAACAAGGCAACATGTAACAAACAGCTTTTTCAGAAATAGATATGATGTGCTGATATGCGTCTGGTTGATTCTTAGAGTTTTCTCTTAATCACTCAACTAAGGTGTGGAGAGAGCACTATTATTTATTGATCTCCTAAAATCACAACAGCTTGCATAGTTTTTATATAATTAGGAACAGAATTTGTTGAATGAATGAAATAATTATTTTTGGATAACACCACAATAAAAACTGAAGTACTTACTCATAGGATGCCTTAGAGCTTTGGTTTGAAAAATGTTTGGATCTTCGACACTGTTGAGAGACTGGTGAATACTTGAGATTTCTCCCAGAAAACATGTACTTCTGAATAAATTTAATGATAGAACTTCAGAGATCATGGACTCTAGGTCAATAGCCACTCCTTAGAAAAGTTTTGAAAATAAAGTCAATCTACAAATTAATTTCTATGTGATAGTCAGCATTCACTGTACCTTTTACACTTAAAACTGTTTCATGAGTTGCTTTATGATTGAGTAAAAGGTAAACCACTAGAAAAATTATATATAAAGCAATCATTATAGCTAAGTGAAACTGGCATAGTAAGACTCAGAGTTAAGAAAATGACATATTTTCATTATTATTTCACATGTATGACTTTAATTTATAAAGTGCCAAGTGTTATAAAAAATTAACAATACTTTAGCAATGTTTACTTTCCATTTCTGGCATAAGTATATGTCTTCAAAACAATGGAAAAATGTATATATGATGCAAAGTGCCCCAACATTTAGTTATTTACAAAGTTCATTATCATTTTATCTCTAATCTGGAGAAAAAGTATCTATGATATAAACTGATTAATATAAGTATATAATAAGATCAAATAAATTTTATTTTAAGAAATATGCTAGTTAAAACTTTAAATTTAATAAAATCTATTTTTATTTCTTTGCATGCTGCAGTCTAAACTCATGCATATGTTATATCACCTTATGCTAATTCATCAAAAAAATGCTTTAAAGAAGTAGTCGTACACTAAATTTGACATATAAAGAGAAATATTAAGTAATGGCAAACAATTCTCTTAATAACTGTGGTAGGCTGATAATGGCTCCCAAAGTTATATTTATGTCCTAATCCCTGAAACCTGCAAATGTTGCCTTATTTGTAAAATGGTCTGTGCAGATGTGTTAAAAGACCTTGAAACAAATTTATCATCCTGGATAATCTGGGTGAGCTCCAAATGTCATCACAAGTACCCTTACAAGAGAAAGACAGAGACAGATTAGACTACCATACACCCAGAGGAGAAGGAAATGTGAAGTCAAGCAGAAAGATGTGGCCACATGTCAAAGAATGCCAACAGACACCAGAAGTTAAAGGAGGTGAGGCACAGATTTTATCCTGTAGTCTCTGGAGGGAGTGTGGACATGCTGATACCTTGATTTCATACTTCTGGACTCTAGGACTGTGAGATAACAAATTTGTGTTGTTTTAAGCCATCATTTGGGGTCATTTATTTATGCCAGCTAATGCAAACTAAAACAATAGGTAATATCAATTAAGCACTGACTCTTTTAGGCATTATCCAAAGGGCTTTCTTTACTTCTGTTCACTCTTTCAAATTGTTGAAGATTAGTAGTTTTCATATATTATATTATTCTTCAAAACAGTTATTATTCTAAGTATTTCACATAAATAAACTCACATAATCTTCAAAATAAGTGTAGGAGATAATTAATAATAGTACCTTAATTTTACAAAGGTTAAAATTGATGCAGAGAAAGTTAATTATGTTTCTCCAAAGCTAAACAGTTCATAAATTGCAAATATCTGGCTCCAGAGTCTACATTCTCAACCAATATATCATGATGAACATCTGAGATATTAAATCTAAAACACTGGAAATTAATACTCCTTCTTTCTCCTGTATTTTACGTAATAAAAGTGAAACAAAAGAGGAGTAAGTGAATCCCATTTTGTCATATTATTAGTGACTCAGGCAGAGTTTGAATCCATGCAGCTTGATAAAGTAGTCTGGGTTTTGAAAATTATGTTATCCTATCTCATAAATAGTTTATTAGACTGAGTCTATTTTTCCATAATATACTATCCATGGGAGCAAATAATCTGAAATATCTATGAATTATGGCCACATTGAAAAATTGCTCAGATACTCAATAAATGCTATTAACAGAAAATTTGTCTTAAGAGTTTGCATTAATTTGCAAATATGATTCAGAATCAAGAATTTTACCCAATGTAAACGGATATTGTTACCACCTCTAAGCAAATTTTAATTTCATAATCAATTTTGAAGCCTTTCTATAATGAGAATTGGCAAAATATTCTTAAAAATGAATTGGCATGTAAATTCAAAATACTTTCCTCCCAAAGAAAATCTATTGTATTTAAACATCTGTTTTCAGTTTTAAACAAAATTTAAGAAACCATTAGAAAATATCGTTTCACTTAAGCTTCTTGGGAATCTTAGAATGTATGTGCTATTGTAAATTACAATGTTCGAAATTCACTGCATAAATAGTTCAAAGTTTTTCTGTTCCTATTTTTTCTCAGTGACTCAGTGAATAGCTGAGACTTACTTACCGTATTCTTTTTTCTATGTATTGTTATCATACCCCCTCATTAACATCCTACATACATGCCACACACACCTACACATACTCACACATGATAATTTTAGGTATTTTGAGAAAATGCTAAAAAAAAAACCTACTACATTTTTCCAGGGCTAAAACAATTCTATTAAATGGCTTGTAACAACAGTAACATAATCTAAAATCATTAATCATATGTATATACATGTATAAGGTATATATGCATATATGGTTTTAGTTCAAATTCATACAGCGAATTCACATACAATCTATTTTTAGTGTCAATAGGTCTGTTACCAGTTAACTGTGAACTATTAGTTATGTTGGGACAGCTAAATTAAACTAATGTTTGTTTAGGCTACTGAAACAGTTACATTTATATGTTTTGAAGGATTTTGCAATTGTTAAATATTTTGTAAATAAAACAAAGAACTAATTTCTCTAAGTTTTTTCATGTTATAAGATTGCAATTACATGCATTTAATTTTTAAATCAGTAATGTTTCTAAATAATTAGAAGTGTTGGGATGGAAACTTTGTATCTTTCTTAACTATAGCACTTTACCCTCTCTATATTTTTAACTTTGTAGTGGTTTCTTGTTCTTCTTCAATGTACAGTGAAAAAAAATCTTTCCCAAGTCTAACTAAATCCAATATGAGAGACAATGTTGAAAGAGATAATGACTGAGAACATTATAGGGATATTTCTTAGAGTCAGGCATCCTCAGATTTGGGAAAAAAAAATTTATCTCAAGCAATAAAAAAATAATTGCATACATCATATAAGATGCAAAAGGGTAGCGGAGGAGAGGTTGAAAATACATGAGAAGGAAAGCAGATAACGTACATGATGATAAGTTTAATTAGAGGATCTGCAAACATTAAGAGTGAAATTAGAAAGATAGTGGGATATTGTTTTAAAAAGGGTGAAAAAAAATCATGTTGGTCTACAGTTGTAGCCCTAGTTATCTATCAACCTAGAATGAGACATGCATAGAAGATTAGGAGAAATTACTAAAACAAATACTAAAACATTCTTTAGAAAGAAGAAAAATAATCTCAGAAGGAAGATTTGAGGTATAAGAAGAAATCTTAAAAAATAGAATTAGTAAAATTTTGAGTATGAGTGTAATTTGGCTTATAAATTATATAAAATAAGAGAATGTGTGTGTGTGTGTGTGTGTGTGTGTATACATGACAGCCAAGATTTTCAAGGATTCATAAGAAAAAGGATGATTGGATTTAGAATGCTTAAGTTCATTGTAGAGGTAAGTCTTAAATCTAGAGTTTAGGTTTACTACATGCGTTAGATGGTGTAAAGTCTAAAAGATTAAAATTGATTCAGTTATTTCAAACACAGTCTTGAGAAAAAGAGAATTTAAAAATACTTTGATCAATTCAAAACCATGTATGAAAAGAGATATGGGAAGATCATAAATGAGGACACATAGCATAAGATAAAATGGTAAGAAGTTGTGTCACTATTAGAAAAAAAATTCAGCTACAAGTTACTTATAGAGGCTCTTATTAAACCAAGATATAGAGAACTTTAAGATAAGGAAATGTAAAGAAAAAATATGCCAAGCAGAGACTAACAGCAACAAAAAAGATAGTGTCAGCCTATTAATGGCCATAAAGAGAAAACTGGGAAATATATTCTTAAAAGGAAAGAATAAAGAGACAAACAGGTTTACTTTTCTAAAAAATCAAAGAGTGTGCAAGGGTTTGGTAATATGGAAAGAAAGAGAATCAGGAAAAGAGAGAGATTAGCGGGGAGAGAGACAGAAATTGATTGTGTGTGTGTGAGACAGAGAGAGGGAGGGAGAGAGAGAAATTTTGGAAGTAAGAACAATTAGTGGAAATAAAATCCAGAGATCTGGTGGGAACGTGTTCTTCTTACAGATGGAAGAATTAATGTTTTAGAATAGCAGCTATTCATAAATTATTAATCTGCAACAACATACAAAGGAAATGAAAACACATTTAAAAGCATGGGAAGGCTATGTGAAAAAAAAAGACTTTGTTTTCCTTTGGTGATATTTTCTCTCTATCATTTTTTTCTTCTACTGTGCATAGGAGGTTCACACTAGTGTGTTAAACAAACTCATTTAATAACGAAAATAAAGGAGAGCTTCAGTGGTTTCTGGTGCAGGGGACAAATGGTAGCTTACCTACCAGAGCTGTGGCTATTACAATCCTGGTGCAGATCACTAACTCTAAACTAGTCGCATCTGTTTTTCTTTTGGAAAAACAATGGCTATCAAAAACTACTGGATTTTACTTTTCTAAAATGATGAACATACTGTATTCTAGGACTCTTTGTCATATCGTTAACATGAAAAGCAATTAATGAACCTCTCCACAGTTCAGCAACTTATGTTATCAATTACAAGTCATAAAAATAAAAGCATGTCTCTTCATTGTTCATTTGTTTTCAGATTTTCAAGATCTATAATGTACAATGGGTTGTAATATATTGGATAGTGGAAATTAAATTTATATTTATTATTATTTACTAAGAGAGGCATATATGAAATCTAGTCAATATTATAAATCCCTGGGGACCATGAATTATTTATCATTTTTAATTTTTAAAGATTTTTTTACTTCAGGATTTGAAATAATATTTTACTGATATTCATATTGGCAAAGTCCGCACAACTCTCCTTATTGTTTATCATTACTTCATTCTAAGAGCAAGAATTGTCTACATTGAAGATTTTATTTTTGCAGGTATTATAAAACCCTTAAAATATTCATTTACAATTTGGAATAAAACTTGAAATTATTGATATCTCCTACTTGGGATAACACATTTCTTTTTTTCTTTTTTTTCCCTACAAATCAGGGATAAAAAAGAAAAAAGAGAAAAAGGAAAGGAAGAATAATACCCGTATTAACTGCCTCATATATTACTGATAAATATCCTTATGTGAGAACATTGCCCTCTAAGTTACTTTCATAAAATTAAACACAAGTGCCTAAAAAACTTTGATCTTTGTGTCGCTGGAGATCAAAAAGTTTACTTGCTGTTTTTAAGTTTTGTCTTTCACTTATATCAATGTTCAAGTAACCAAATAGATTTTGAATAGTTATTTTAAAATTCACATTTGGAAATAGTCTATTTATTTGCTATTCTGTCAGTTCTTTAACTTCATTTTCCTTCTTTAGGAGAAGCCATGGGGACTAATGCATTTTTATGATATTCCGACATTATAAGAATTATGGAGAAAATTTTAGATTAATATTTGGGAGATCCACTGAACATTTGAGTATGCTATTTAAACATACTATTCTCGAAGTCTGAGGATTAAATAAAGAATTGAGGTGCTTAAATCTACATTATATATTTATAGACATTTTTGAATACCAAAAGCAGATTTTAAATATGAATCCAGCATTAGAACTATGATACTTTAAATTTTCTGAAGTATGGCACTGATGAGTATAAGCTAGGCAATAATCATTGCCTCAAAAAATCATAAATGTGCATTTTTCACATTCCCACTAGCCCTGAAATTGCACAGGTTTCTTTATTGTATTTTTCATTTCAAAATATTAAGGGCAAACATATGTTTTTTAAATTATTTATATTTCAGCATATTATGGGGGTACAAATGTTTAGCTTACATATATTGTCTTTGCTCCACCTGAGTCAGAGCTTCAAGTGTGTCCATCCCCTAGATGGTGCGCACCACACCCATTAGGTGTGTATATACCCATCCCCTCCACCCCTCTTCCATATGCTCAACATACATATGTTTTTGTTACATGGATACCTTGTATAAGGTTTTTGTTGGGGCTTTTATTGTGCCCATCACCAGAATAGTGTTCATTGTACCCAATAGGTAAGTGTTTACACCTCATTCTCTCCCACCCACCCCCTTCCTGTTTTCCAATGTCCTTTATATCTCTTTGTCCCTATGTGTGCCCATCATTTAGCTCCCAATCATTAGAGAGTGCATGTGGTGTTTGGTTTTCCATTCCTGAGATACTTTACTTGGAATAATGGTCTCCAGTTCCACCCATGTTGCTGCAAAAGACATTATTTCACTCCTTTTTATAGATGAGTAGTACTTCATGGTATGTTTGTGTGTCTGTTTATAGATACATACACACACCACATTTTCTTCATCCACTCACGAATTGATGGACATTTAGGTTGATTCTACATCTTTGCAACTGTGAATTGTGCCATGATAAACATTTGAGTACAGGTGTCCTTTTGATGAAATTACTTTTTTTTCCTTTGGGTAGCGTAGTAATTGTATAAAAGTAGAGATATAGACTAGTGGAATAGAATAGAGAACCTAGAAATAAAAGTATCTACCTACAATGAACTGATTTTCAACAAAGCAGACAACAACATGAGCTGGGGAAAGGAAGCCCTATTCAATAAATGGTCCTGGAAAAACTGCATAGCCACATGCAAAAGAATAAAACAGAACCCCTATCTCTTGCTATATACAACAGTTAATTCAAGGTGGATAAAAGACTTAAATGTAAGACATGAAACCATAGAAATTCTAGAAGAAAACATAGGGAAAAGTCTTCTAGACATTGGCTTTGGAAAAGAATTTACAGCTAAGACTCTAAAGGCAAATACAGCAAAAATAAAAATAAATAAATTGCAATTAATTAAATTAAAAAGCTTCTGCCCAGCAAAGGAAATAATCAACAGAGTTAATAGACAACCTAAAGAATGGGAGAAAATATTCACAAACTGTACTTCCAACAGAGGACTAAAATCCAGAATCTACAAAGAACTCAAACTAATCAGCAAGAAAACAAACAAACAACCCCATTAAAAAGTAGGCAGAAAACCTGAACAGAAGTTTTTAAAAGGAAGACAGACAAATGGCCAACAAATATATGACAACTTAACATTACTAATCACCAGGAAAATTCAAATTAAAACCGCAATAAGATTCCACCTTACCACTTTCAGAATGGCTATTATTAAAAAGTCAAAAAACAGTAGATGTTGGCATAGATACAGAGAAATAGGAACATTTATATACTGTTGGTGGGACTGCAGGTTAGTGCAGCCTCTATGCAAAACAGTACGGAGATTCCTCAAAGAAATAAATATAGACTTACCATTCTATTCAGCAATCCCATTGCTGAGTATCCATACATGCTTCTTTAAATCATAGGTTTTAGGTTTTATGTTTTTCATTCAATTTCTTTTGTTTCTTTTGCCTCTTTGGCATGTGTAAATGTTGGCTTTTTTAAAGTTCCAGCTCTAAAACCTTTTTCAGCCTTATCAATCCTTTTCCTATCACATGCCAGATTATGATCGCTAATGCTATAATTAATGATGTAAGGACTATTTCCTTTTTAATTTTTCTAATGTGCTTCAACTACTTCATTGTGGCTGCATGTTTTGTGCATTGTAGATTAAAAGTGTAATCCAGAGAATTGGTATGATCAATTATATCTGGGTAAACATCAGACCTCAGTCATCCAAGGATATGTAACAGTAATAATAATAGCAAAATAGCAATACTAATTGAATTTCATATAAATGATCCTGTTTTCCTTCACAAAAATATGTGAGGTATTGCTCTTTTTTGAAAACATGAGAACTAAGACTTGGAAATTTTGTGGCTTTTCCATAGATCACACATCTAGAAATTGGCAGAGTTTAGAATTGAATTCAGTCCTTCTGGCTCAGTTACAGTTTTCATTTACAAAGCTACGGCTGCTAGTCAGGAAAACACTCAAAAGAAAAAAAGCTTTTAAGGAGAATATATTATTTTTATTTATGTAGAATTTCAAACAACTGTACTTACCACCATCCAACCCTCTATGAATTTTCCTCTTCCCAGAAGCCTATATCATTTATTCTTTGTATTTCTCCCCAAATAACTGCAACTTCTGTTGAGGGGTCCCTTCCATTTCCTATATTAACTGTACTAAATTATTTCTTTAGACATACAATCAAACTGTTTTGTTAAACTTCTACTGAACACAAAGAACTGTAGATACTAATGTCTTATTTTAGAGAATTACCAATATGAAGAGACAACTCTAGCAAATAGTAACCTTAGTGGGTGATAGAGACATTAACATTAAATTCTATGTTTAAAGAATATTTCTCAATAAATGTTCTTTAAATAGTGAGCTATTAGTTGTTTTGATATAGTGTAGTATTTTCTGATGAATTTTGTAATGTAGGGTAGGGGTTTTTTTTTAGTAAATATTAATCTGAGGCTTTAATAATTAGTAGGAATTGGGGATTTATGTAATACAACAAATGTAAAGGTTTTAGAATGAAAATATAGATCAGTTTGTTTCTCAGATCTCACATGCCTTTTGGAAATATTAGTTATGATTATGCATTCCTTAACCTAGCTTCACATTATGAGGGGAAAAAAACTTGGGAAGATTTTGTTTGTTAGCTTTTCTTTCATAAAGATATATCATCCTTAGTTAGTAATAAGGGACAGATATTTTGTATTTTTTAAATGCTATACAAAAGATAGTAATACAACCAGGTTTAGACATAGCTGATATTTTACAACCATTGTTATTAATTGTTTAAGTCCCACTTAAAAGTTGATTATAAACTAAAGAAAAACTTATAATAGAAACTTATTATAAATCGTGCTGCGATAAAGATTGATTTCTATTCCTTGATATTTAGTAATGGAATTGCTGAATTGAATGGTAATTCTATTTTTAGTTGTTGGTGAAATCTCCATTTGTTTTCCATAGTGGCTGTAGTAGTTTACATTCTCACAGCAGCATTTAAGAGTTCCCTTTTCTCTGTACCTTCACCGATATGATATTTCTTGTCTTTTAATTACAGCTATTCTGATTGGGCTAAGATGATATCTCATTGTGATTTTGATTTCTATCTCTCTGATAAGTAGTGATGTTGAGCATTTTTTCATATACTGTTGGCCATTTGCATGTCTTCTTTTTTGAACTGCCAATTCATGTCCTTTGCTCACTTTTGCATGTGATTATATTTTTCCCATTGAGTTGTGTTCCTTGTACATTCTGGACATTAGTCCCTTGACAGATGAATAGTTTGCAAATATTTCTTCCATTCAACAGGTTGTCTCTTCCCTCTGTTGATTTTTTCTTTTGCTGTGAAGAAGCTTTTTAGTTTAATAAAGTCCCGTTTGTTTTTGTTTTTGTGCTTGTGCTTTTGAGGTATTAGCCATAAATTTTTTGACAAGACCAATGTCCAGGATAGGTTTCCCTAGGTTTTCTTCTAGTATTTTTATAGTTTTGGGTCTTAAGTTTAAGTATTTAATCCATTTTGAGTTTATTTTTGTATAGGGTGAGAGATAGGGCCCATTCTTCTGCATGTGGAGTGCTTAGAAGTTGTGCTAATTTGCAGTCCCACAAAAAGTGCATAAGTGTTCTCTTTTCAATGCATCCTCCTAACGTATATTGTGTTTCAAATTTTTAATAATAGTCATTCTGACAGGGAAGAGGTGATATCTCATTGTGATTTTCATATTTTTATATGTTTGCTGACCATTTGTATATCTTCTTTTGAAAATGTGTGTTCATATCTTTTATCCAGTTTTTAATGAGTTTGTTTTATTTCTTGCTGATTTGTTTGAGTTCCTTGTAGATTCTCAATATTAGTCCTTTGTTGGATGTATAGTTTGTAAATATTTTTTACCATTCTGTAGGTTGTCTACTTACTCTGTTGATTATTTTCTTTTGCTGTGCAGAAACGTTTTAGTTTAATTAAGTCCTATTTATTTATTTTTGTTTTTGTTGTGTTTGCTTTGTGGGTCTTAGTCATAAATTCTTCAGTTAGACCAATATCCAGGAAAGTTTTTGCTAAGTTTTATTCTGGAATTTTTATGTTTTCAGATCTTATATTAAAATCTTTAATCCATCATAAATTAATTTTTGTATATGGTGAGGGATTGGAATTCAATTTCATTCTTCTGCATATGGCTCTCCAATTTTTCCAGCATCATTTATTTAATAGGGTGTTCTCTCCTCAGTGCATGTTTTTCTCTGCTTTGTCAAAGATCAGTTGGTTGTAGATATATCGTTTTATTCCTGGGTTTTCTATTCTATTCCATTGATCTATGTATCTACCATGCTGTTTTGGTTACTATAGCCTTGTGGTATAATTTGAAGTTGGGTAATGCGATGCCTCCAGATTTGTTCTTTTTGCTTAGGATTGCTTTGGCTATTTGAGCTCTTATTTGATTCTACATGAAATTTAGGATTTTTTTTTTTCTTATCCTGTGAAAAATGACATTGGTATTTTGAAGGGAATTATATTGAATCTCTAAATCACTTTGGCTAATGTGGACATTTTAACAATATTGATTATTTCAATCCACGAGCATGGGACGTTTTTCCATTTGTTTGCATCATCTATGATTTCTTTTTCTTTTTTAAAAATTTTATTTCAGAATATTACAGGGGTACAAACGTTTGGGTTGCATAAATTACTTTTGTACCAACTGAGTCAAAGTTATAAGTATGTCCATCACCCATATAGTGTGCATTTTACCTGGATGGAACTGGAGATCATTCTTCTAAGTGAAATATCACAAGTATGATTTATTTTTACCAGTGTTTTGTAGATTTCCTTTTTACCTTCTTGGTTACGTATATTCCTAGGTATTTTTTTTTTTCTGCTGTTGTAAATAGTATTGAGTTCTTGATTTTATTCTCAGCTTGGCTGTTATTAGTGTATAGAAATGTCACTGATTCATGTACCTTAATTTTGTAACATGATACTTTACTAAATGTATCAGTTTTTGGAGTCTTTTTGGAGGTGTCTTTAGGGTTTTCTAGATATAAGATCATATCATTGGCAAACAGGTGTAATTTGACCTCCTCTTTTCTGATTTGGATGCCCATTATTTCCTTCTCTTGCTTGATTGCTCTGGCTAGAACTTCCAGTACTACATTGAATAGAAGTGGTGACAGGGGAATTGTGAATTATTGATTACATTATAATACATATATAAGAATCATTTGTTTATTTTTTTTCCACTGCAGAGCCACTGAAATCACACAAAAAGAGTGTAGATAGGCATTTTGCCATGACATAAAATTACAAAATCTTTCATTTAATAAACAGGGAGAAATTATTGTTCATATACCATTTGTGGAAAATATTATAAAATGAAGCTCTTATCTTGACATAGTAGCAAAGTCATACTAAGTGTGATATACTTGATGGACAAAGTAAGGACTTGTTAACAGAGAAAAGGCTAAAAGCAATAAATCTAGTTTATTGTTAGGCATGTGTGTGTCTTACCTTCCTGATGCCTGGTAAGTAAATAAGATATATTTTATTTTCTAATTTTCTGTATTCTCTTCTGAGTACATGTAAATATAGTTTATAAGAAATTTAGTTTTTTGCCCAAGATGAAATTTGGCAGATATACTCAGGAAAAATGTTTGATCCATAGCAATTGATTCAGCTGCTCTAAGCATTATCTTGATAGAATTTTTTTTTTTTTGCTACTAGTGGATTTATTTTTAGATAAAGAATAGGATAAGAAAGAGGAAGTAGGTGAAAATGAAATAGTTGAAGTAACAGATTATTTGTCTGCAGCACACATTTTTAAGATGACGAAAGTACTCCCAATACTTTGGTAGAGTTTCTATCCTTTTGAGAAAAATTACATAACATTTAGAGGACCCATAAATGCTTTTTAAAGAACTGAGCACTTTATTAAAACAGCCCTCAGGATACACTTACACACACATACACTTACACACACACATTTTCCCAAGGGAGAATTTTGGCCAGTCATTAATCTTTTTAGATCAAATTTCATCCCCTTTTCCACATTCCCTTCCCCAGAAATAGAGAAGAAGAGAGCACTATATTTCTAATTAATTGTCTCTTGTGGATAAAGTGTAACAGTGCCTTACTCATGAATTTTTATTGTGAATTTTGCACCTGAACAAATATTCCATGATTTAAGGTAACTATTAGAGAATGTGGGCATTTTTAAAAGTACTTTGAAACTCGTCTGATACTGATTTGTTATTCAGCAAGTAAAAGGAGGAACATCAAAACTATACAACTTATCAGACTCAGGAGGAAAATGCATAAAAAGAAAAGGAACGCACCATCTATAGTCTTAGTTGTCAGAAATCAAGAAGGTGAGTCATGCACTTCAGAGAAAAACATAAAGCACCAAGCCTGAGGAAACCAGTTAATACATCCACAGCAGAATAGGGCATCATGTGTTTTAAAATAGATAAGAAGGCTATGTCTGACAAGGAGATCAATTATATTTTTCCTTGTTCTTTCAAAGCTGAGAATTTACTTGAGCTGGGATTTTAAATGTCTTCAGTGCTTTGATAGAGGGCTCCAAATTGATTTTACTAATGACATGATTTAGTCACAATAAACAAACGTACATTATATCTCACAATGATTATTGGTTTATTTTGTAAAGATAGATAATCTTAAGAATGATCTTATTTATGTAACTATGTTCTTACATGTTGCTCTACTGAAGATTATTCACTTATTATGTCTATATGCATGCTATACATAAAATAAACATACTTGCAAAAGTATATTTAAGAGCGAAATACAAAACAACAATATAAAAACATCACAAGATTTATATGATGAGCTGCTAATTGAATGCCATGGACAATTTGTGCTAGGATAAGAAAATTATTCGTTTATTCCACAAATGTTTAAGTCATTACTTAGTATCAAGAACAATTCTAGGCATTGCCACTCAATTTAGCAGTGAGTATGTTTGAGACTTCTCAAACAGTTGAAAAAATTACATTTACATTGGTTTTGAGATAATTCTGTATATAATAACAACGTTAGGAAATAAGTTGTCAAAACTCTAGTTCTGAAAGATTCAGTAACTTCACCAAAAATTCTAATAAGAAATTTTGTTAACTGTTAATAAGAGAAAAATTTATATAATTAACCACAACCCTATCTCAGTATCCCAGTGGGGACATTACCATGGAGTCGTTGAAAACTAGGATATGGAATCACCCACCTGAAAAAATGAGACCAGCTTTAATAAGTCACTTAAGAGTGACCAAACTTACCCCTAAAAATGAATATTGCCAATTCAAGTACGTAGAGATGACCATGGCAGAATTATCCTAAATTCTCTTGATTTCAGGGACAAAGAGTAGGAATTAAAGGCATTTATGCAAACCATGCTTGGAGGAAACTATTAGGTTCTCAACGTGGTTATATAAATCTAAAAGCCAACAAGATAACAGGAACTTGTTATTTAGCAGAAAGAGTATCTGGAAGAAAGAATTGTGTTTACTTGCATAAAAGATAGTTCAAACAGCAATCAAAGTTCAGAATGTATACATCATAGCAAACGTTTTTTTGGGAGGTGAATTCTTTTTTTAAAAACTTTATTTATTTATTTTTAAATTTACATTTTTAAATTTATGAATATTACAGGGGTACAGATGTTTTGGTACATATATTGCCTTTGCACTGTCCAAGTCGGAGCTACAAGCATGCTCAATTGCCAGACATAGTGCACTGTACACATTAGGTGTGAATTTACCCATTCCCTCCACCCCCCTCCCACCTTCCTGACACCCTATGAATGTTACTTCCATATGTGCACATAAGTGTTGATCAAATAGTACCAATTTAATGGTGAGTGCTTGTGGCACTTGTTTTTCTCATTCTGATGATACTTCACTCAGAAGAAAGGGTTCCAGGATAATACAAGATGTGTTAGTTCACCATTGTTTTTTGTGGCTAAGTAGTACTCTATGGTATACATATACCACATTTTATTAATTAATTCATGTATTGGTGGACACTTGGGTTGTTTCCACATCTTTGCAATTGTGAATTATGCTGCTATGAATATTCGATTTGAGCGCAGGTGTCTTTTTTATAGAATGCCTTTTTTCCCTCTGGGTAGATGCCCAGTAATGGGATTGCTGGATCAAATGGTAGTTTTACTTTTAGTTCTTTCAGGTATATCCATACTACTTTCCATAGAAGTTGTACTGGTTTTCAGTCCCACCGACAGTGTGTGAGTGTTCCTATCTCTCCACATTTTTAGAAAATAAAATTCTCCATTTGCCTTCACAGATTTCATTAGTCTTTGTTAAACAAAGGTGCAACTGTACTTCAAATTTAGTAAAATTTTTTATCTTATTTTGTACATTAAACTCTAAACACTATGAGAAATATTTTTATTTCAGCAATGATTGATGTGATATTTTCTATACATGCATTGAAAGAAGACATCTTGAACATTCAGTTTGATATATATCAATACAGTTAATTCATCATAATTATAGTGTAGTTATACTAAAAATTATGAAGAATGTTTGCTTCATAGTGGAGTCTATTTTGTTTTACATATGTATTCTCTACAGCCAGAAATGGTCATCTATTTTTGCTCTTCCAAGTTATATGACAACAAAGATTACTATGCTATCATAAAGACAAAATCATGATCTTCTTCTCTTAGTAACACATCTCACAGTGGCACTAAAGTCAAATTTTAAATAGTTCTGAAAAGGAAATTTCATATGTGAAAAAAGGAGCCAAGAAAAACATACAAATAAGAAATAGAGAGTGGGGTCAAAGGTTCATAGAAATGAATTATGATAGGTCAATATATTGTTTAAATTATAGTGTACAAGAATACATTGGAGCTTTGTTTAAAATAAAGATCCCCATATGCCTATCTCAAAGATTGTGAGCCAGTACAGCTGTTTTGGGGGACACACATCTGAATTTCAAACTGCTTCTGAGGTGACTTTGATTCAGTTTGTCCATAGCTCTCACATTTGAAACAATGTTAAGTTTATCAACTTAAACTTGAAAATCATGAGGATATTTTGGTTAAGAGGAAAGCTTCTGCCCTTAAACTATCTGATTTCACACTTTCTCTTGTTTCCTTGCCTATAATCTAGAACGATAAAAATAGTACCTACTCTACAGTTTCTGTAAGAAATAAATATTCCTAAATCACTTTAGGACAGTACCTGGCACACAGGAAACCTTCAATATTGTTAGCTAGTACTGATTTATGGATAATGGTGTGTAATTTAACATACTGTATATGAACTCAAATGGCTTACTTAGCATCACTGATGAATATGACAAGCATAAATTTATTTTAAATATCTAGCTGGACATGGTGGCACCTACCTATAATCCCAGCTACTCCACAAAGCTGAGGCAGGAGAATTCCTTGAGCATGGAAGTTTGATGCCAGCCTGGGCAACAGAGCAAGACTCTGTCTCAAAAAAAAAAATAATAATAATTCAACAGTGTTTTTAAAATGGTTTAGAAACAGAGATTTTACATAAGAGGCTCTTATAATGATCTACAACAGATGTGGTCATAAAAGATTGGAAAGGGTAGAATATATTATTAATATATTTTGACATCAAGTGTATACTAGACCGTGTTGCAATGTCTCACTGCAAAAATCAACATTGAACATATCATATTAGATATAATGCAATATATATTTTTTACTAATTCATCATATTGTTATACAATTTACATATCTTGGGCTTTAATATAATAGTAAAATATTTTCAGTATGTATCCAATAACATTTTTATATGAAAATTCAGTTTCATTTACACAAGTATTTTTTTTTAATAAGGACTATGTCAAGTCAGTTTACAGATAAAAAAATTGCCTAATGGATTTTCTGTAGACAGAAAAGCTAGATGATAGAGAACAATCGATTGATGGATAGATAGATATTCTGCATTTATATGTTCTTCTTCTACAGTTTGCCTTCATAAACATTATGATGGGAGTAGAAGAAAATCAAAGCACCTGTTATTTTTATTCTTTCTGGAATCAATAATAATATTGACTTGTACAATATTATAATTTATATCAGAATTTTAAATTTCAGCACAGGCAATTAATTGAACTATCAGGATAGAACATTTTAAAATGCACTTAAATACCAAGAATGCACTTATTTAAGTTGCTTTATCCAAAGATGAGATTATCTGTGTTTTACAAAGAAACAATAAACAATATTTGTTAAAAATAGTATTATATATAGACATTATTAATAAATGGATAGAAAATTACACCACGGCATTAAAAAGTTCAAGTCATTCATACAAAAGAGATATATCATCACTGAAGTAATAATTGAGTCCTGTAGAATATTCTTCATCATATTTTGTATATCTATAATAACAATGAGGAGAAACAGATTAAGTATAAAAATATACTTTGCTCAAATCAGACACCTCATGAAACAATATGAGACTTCCCCAAATCAAGTAAACAATAAAGGACTTTTCAAAATCAAGTGTTTTTATTTTTTTTATTTCGGCATATTACAAGGGTACAAATGTTTAGGTTACATATGTTGCCCTTGCCCCACTTGAGTCAGAGCTTCAAGTGTGTCCATCCCCCAGACCGTGCACACCGCACCCATTAGGTGTACCCAACCATTCCTCCCCCTCCCACCTGCCCGACACCTGATGAATATTACTACCGTATGTGCACTTAAGTGTTGATCGGTTAATACCAAGTTGATGGTGAGTACATGTGGTGCTTGGTTTTCCATTCTTGTGATACTTCATTTAGTAGAATGGGCTCCAGCTCTATCCAGGATAGTACATGATAGTAATCAAGTGTTTTTAATAGTGATAAACTATACTAACAGCATGGTCTCAGCCACTTAAGTTTATGTCTTAAAATATACGCATTTAATTCTTCAAGAATGAAGATAGAATTGAAAGTACCTACAATATTCAACCTTATAATGAAGCTAGAGAACAAAGAGAATTCTCTCAATTGCATTTTGAATATATATTGATGAGTTTGGGGATATTATTAATTAACAAGCATCTGTTCAAATAAATAATTATGCCATACTTTCATAAGATAAACACAGATCATCTTTTAACAGAATTCACAGAAGCCTTTCAATCTCAAAATTCTCTATGTGTTCAGCTTAAGAAGCTATTGAGTAGAAAAGATTTTATTGCTAGTATATGAAGAGATCTTTGAAGTTGTTTTTAAGATGGCTTATTGTTTTATTTGTTTTATCTTTTGTATATTTGTTAAATTATTTTATTTTTGTTCTTCCAAAATAAAAAGACGAGACAGGTGAAATGATAAAGCTCTATGATGCTCACTCGTTATACATTACAGTTCTCTAGCCAGTGTGCTATGTATCTTGATCCATTGAAGATGCTAAACAATCTGTTTAAATATAGATATAATGCACACCACTTATTAATTTAATCTAGGATTTCTCACTTGGAAATTTCAGAACTAATTAGTGCCATTGAAACATTGTGGAACAGAATCAGTCCTCCAGTTATATTAAGAATTAGAAATTAGATTTATTAAGATATTCAAAAAGAATAAAGTGCTAATAAATCCCTAGAACGTTATTACTTATCTCCAATTATTCCCTTTAGGAAATTTCTTGATAAAGGGATACTCCAATGTAAACAGATCTACTGCCTGTGGCAGTGTAGGGACTCTGTTCTCATGCCCACTGTTTTCATAGTCTCTTTATTCCATTAATTACAGTAATCGTCTATTTCTTCTGTCCACACTTTTTTTTGCATTGTGTTGCCATTTTCCTTGAGTTTGATTGCATTAACGCTCTTCTCCCCCTGAAACTAGTAGGAAACTATTTACATTTCTAAAGGCCAGTTCTTCTAAACGGCATTTTACAAAACAGATATTTTGTTCAAAAACAATTTTTTTGTTTTGTTTTGTTTTCTCATTTATTTTGGGGGAGAAGTAAGAGGGAAAGAAGTTGAAAGATACTCAGCTGCTTCCAAAATAGGCTTATGTATGTTCACGTTATTTGTGAATTGTCACAGTCAATAATCAAGAGCTACCATTTCCGCTCTATCAACTGTATACCAGGAGGGAGCTCTTTAAATCCTTTAAGTGTCATTAAACACAGAAGGAAGATCAAAAGTAGTTGAAATTTTCAATATCAAAATAGATGATTGAGAAAATCAACTGCATTTTTCCTGGCGTGATTATAAAACCTATACCACAAAAACTTTTCCTGCTCTCATTATATTAAACTAGATCTTAGTCTCTTCAAATTAATACCTAATATTTAGTAGAACCTGTAAAGTTATATTTGGTAGGGAATAATTACATGCTTTGCAGTAAACATAACTGCAGTAATTCCTATGATTACAAATTCTAAGAATGTTTCCCATTATCTGAGCAAATTGGAGCAAAAGGTTCATGTTTTGTAAAACCCCGGGCGACTATGATTGTGTGTGTATGAGTGTGTATGTGTGTGTGTGTGTGTGTGTATGTGAGAGAGATATATAAAAATGTCTGATTATAATGGATTAATCAATTAATTATTACAGTATCTTATTTCTGGTTCCAAGGACAATAGTATATAGAAAGTAATGGACCACCAACCTTTTAGAAAATCACCAGAGAAACCCGTTGATCAAGCAAAGCTCACTTTATTAGATCAACTTCAGTATGGAAGAACAAATCTCTGCATATTCTTAGAGTATGTCAAAATATGGAGATGGGGGAAAGATATATATATATATATATGTGTGTGTGTGTGTATATATATATATATATATATATATGGTTTTAGGGCTCAGGATATTTATTAATAACTTTTCATTGGTGACCACAATGAATGTTGTAAGCCTTCAATGAGCAACCTGTAATTTCAATACAAAAGCAAATTAACTCACAGATTTATTTTCCACTATCAAATATTTTCTGTTACAGAGAGCTAAACTTTTACTAATCATTCTCGTTATCACTTTTAACATAGGGACATATATAAATTCTTGGGCCCAGACATGACATTTTAATACAAGAACAGGAAAGTTTGTTTCTTCACAGTATTGTTTAACAGAGAGACAGGACAAACAGCCATTTTAAGCAAAAATAAAACAGCCACCATCGCAACAACAAACAAAACAAAACATCCACAACCAAGAAAAACAAACATGCCTCTGTTGGTTTGTGTGTGTGTGTAGCTCTTAAAAAGCTTCAAAAAAGTTGCATAGGTTATTCTTTTTTTTTTAATGTGGTAAAAACATAATGACAGTTACAATCTTTAGAATGTTTGTTTTTCGTTCTAACTTCTTTAGTTGTCTTACAGAATGGTTAAATATTTTACTAAATGTAGGAAAAGTAACCTTTTTATTGCCACTGAGTCATAAATTGTAATACTTGCCTGCATCTACTAGTGTGGATTATATGCATCCTAAGAATAGAGTCAAAACTTAGATATCTGAGTCCCTTTGGGTGGACCTAATGACTTACTTCTAACAAATATGGCAAAACTAACAGCATAGCACTTCAGCGATTAGATTATAAAAAACTAGAACTCTATTTGCTTCCTCTCTGCCTTGCTCTTGCACTTGCTTTCTCTGATGAAGCATTCTGCCTGTGGAGTGGTCTGCATAGCAAGTAATTGAGGGTGTCCTTCAGCCAACATTCCAGGAGGAATTGAATCATGCCAACAACTACATGAGTAAGCTTAAAAGCAAATTCTTCCCCTGTGGAGCCTTGAGAAGACTGCTGCAACCTCCCAACACCTGAAGTGAATCAGCCTTGCAAGAGACTTAGAGATAGACAATTCAGATAAACCATGATCATCTTTCTGAGCCACAGAAACTGTGAAACAATATTATTTATTGCTTTAACTTTCATAATTTAGGCGTAATTTATTACTCCTCGGGAAAATGAGGAAATGAGAATGTCAAGTTCTCTCTACCATAGGCATGGTGATTTTAAGACAGAGGCTAAAGTATTTTTAAAGATATCTTAAACTTATTACTATTCAGAATATAGTAATGTGTATATCTAAATTATATCTGATTTTAGTTATATTTTACTAAAACGAAGTAAACGTAAGTTTTGAAACTAAAAATATTATAATAATTTTTCTTTCTAATCATGTGATTCTTATTTTGTTCCTTTAACTTAATAATGCACTAATTATTAATTCTATTCTATCACATAATAATTGTTAGCTACTAAAATCACTCATATATTCATCCTTCAATTATACTGATTATGTGCGCTACTTTTCAAATTCATATGAATGAAATTATGCTAAATTTTTTTTGAAATTCCTCTCTTCTACTAATATTATGTTTGAAATGTGCATCCATTGTTGCAATTAATCCATTTGTCTTCATGAAATTTCATTATATTATTAATATCTATAAATAGTGTACCCATTCCACCGTTGATATAAATTTAGGTTGTTTCCATTTTTAGATATAATTGGTAATGCTTGTTTAAGCATGCTATTACATATAATATAATACACATATGTATAATTTCTTTAGATTATATAACATGGACTGGAATACTAAGTCATAGTTGTGTATATCATCAAAAATATTATGTTATGCTAAATTATTTTTCAAAGTGGTGAAATCCATTTGTGTTTTTACCAGAAATCTATAAGAGTTTTGTTGTTCTACATTTTCTAAATACTTGGTGTTCTGGTTATCTCTTGCTACACAACAAATCATCCCAAAACATGGTAGCTAAAACAAAAAGTATTTTATTACTATGTAAGACAGTTCCTGAGGTTGACAAGTCTCAGCTAGGAATTTGTCACGTGAGTTACCTTATGTAGTTGTGACTGAGGAATCATTTTGTAGGCTGACTCACTCCAATATCTGGTAGTTGATACTGAATTTCCACTTGGCTTACACCTGGAATGATCAGACAGATACGTATAAATGGACTCTGAAAATGCCCTGGATTTTCTCACAACATGGTGCTTGGATCTCAAAAGGTTGTGGCTCATGAGGACAAAACAGAAAATATGTCACCTTTTATGAACTAAACTTCAGAATCACATGACATGCCTTCGACAATAGTCTGATTCCCACTCAGATTCAAGGACAGGGAACACATTCAGCCTCTTTTCAATGACAGAAATATCACATCAGGCTGTAGAAAAAGCATTTGAAATGAGGAATCTTGTTACAGTCATTTTCATAAACACAACCATTCACGTTTTTGGAATTTTTATAGAATTTTCAGTATTTTTAATATTTATGTGATGATGTCTTTATTTGCTTTAATTTGGATTACCCTGATTACTTGAAAACCTTTTCTTAAACAGATATGTAAATATTTCAAGTAGAAGAAATGTTTCTAGTATCTATTTGCAAAAAACTAAAGCTTTCTCAAGGTCATGAATATATTGTTATGTATCACCCTTCTTTACAAAAACTTTTAAAACAACCTTCATGTATAGGAGAATCACAAGTTCACCACAAAATATGTTTTGCCTATGAAATATTTGTAAGTGATTATATGAGGTACCGCCATTGCTGAATACTTAAATATGCATTAACAAGAACAAACACATTTCTCTATATAACCTAAATACCTCAATATCAATATAACATTGACACATTACTGACATCTATTATTCAGACCCCACAATTTACTATATCCATATATCTAGAACAACTTGCAAAATTCTGCAAAAAATGCAAACACTCACTGGGATTGTACTGATTTCATATATCCATTGCAATATAACTGACAATTTACGATTGTTTTTCTCCAATTGATGAAATCTAAAAACTTCTCTTATAATCCATTTATGTCAATGAAGATATTACATTTTTATAAAAAATTCTTGTTTTAATTTTTATATCAATACCTACAATGTCTCTGACATGGTGATTAAGAAATAGCATAATGTTACCAAGTACGTGAATGGCAATTAGTATCTTTATACAATGTCATTGGTACATAATTTGGCACAACACATTTGGACAAATATTTGGTGGTTGCTACTAAGGCTAAATATCTTATTACCCAGTGGTTCCAATCTGAGGTGCTTGCCCCACCAAAAAGCATGTTTATATGTTTATAAAAAGACATCTATAAGAATATAAATAATATCACTATTCATAATAGCCCTCTTAGAGATTGGGAAAGAGTTAGTGTTTTTGCTGCTCTATACTCTCATGCAGTCACCCAACACTTCTGATACCAGATATGTGGGAAGTTTTCCCCACAAACCAAGCAATTCTCTGACAGATTCTCCAGTGGACACCAGCTGGAATTCCTTTAATTCAATTGAATTCTGACACTGTCTACCTGGAGACAGTGTCAGATTCCACAGGTTAAGGGCTCAGTTCCACAAGACTGTCCCTTCAATTCAAATACCAGTTGCAAGCATAAGTTGTGACCCATGCTTCTGACATATTGCTTTAAATTGGGGTCCCAATGACCCCCTCCTTAGATTCTATTCATTTCCTAGCACAGCTCACAAAACTTAGAGAAATATTTTACTTATGTTTACCACTTTAATAGCAAGGCATATAATATCAGATATAGATAAACAGCAATAGCCTGTTGAAGAGATAAATAGTTCAAGTCATGTGAGAAGGGGCACGAAAGCTTTTTATGGAGTTTCATTACATAGGCACGATTGATTGATTAGATCATTGGTCATTAATGACTAACTCAACTTTCAGCCCCTCTCCCTTTTCCAGAAGTCATGCGGTGAGGCTGAAAGTTCCGATCGTCTAATCACGTGGTTGGATCCCTTGGCGACCAGTCCTCATCCTGAGGCCATCCAGGAGCCCAGCAAGAGTTGCTTCTTTGGAACAAAAGATGTTCCTATCAATCAGAAAATTCCAAGGGATTCAGAAGTTATATATCAGAAACCAAGGTCAAAAACCAAATATTAGTACAAAATATTCTCTGAGCACTCTTACCTACAAAGGTATTAGGAGCTCTGTCTCAGGATCCAGGGAAGAGACCAAATATTAGAAAAAAATATCCTCTTAGCACTCCTATAGCTCTGAAAATTACAAGCGTTTTAAGAGCTCTGTGCCAGGGACTGGTGGCAGAGACTAATACGTATATTTCTTATTATTTCACAAGCCCCAGACTGGAAGCAAACAAAACATTCTTCAATGATAGATAGATAAATAAATTGTGTGTTAATATAAAGCATTGGGGATGAATGAAGTACTACTACAAGGGATATCATAAATCAATTACATAGACTTAATATTGAGCAAAAGAATCCTGACACAAAACAGATTATATTTTAGGTTTGTGTAGAAAAAAAAAAAAAAGACAGAAACAATCTATGACATTAATGTCAGGATAATAGTGTTATCTATGAAGAAAATTGGTATTGACTGAAAGTTTGTGTTCTTCCAAAATTCACAAGTTAAAGCCTAAATCCCCAATGTTATGATATTTGGAGGTAGGCTCTTTTGGAGAAATTAGGTTGTGGAGGTGGAGCCCTGGTGAATATGAGATTAGTGCTTTATAACGTGATGGAGAGACCAGAGCTCTCTCTGTGTCATGTGAGGATAAAGAGAGAAGACAGCCATACTGGCAACCTGATTTCAGACTTCTAGTTGCCAGAACTGTGAGAAAGAAATTATTTTATTGGAGCCACCCAGTCTATGGTATTCTTATAGCAACCCCAGATGGCTAAGCCAGACATCAATAACATGAATAAAACAATGCAAGTTTTTTAGGGTTCTTCTAATTTATTTTAAAAAGTAAAAAACAATATTGAATATATATTTAAAATAGTAACATAAAAGTAGATTACGTAATAAAATGTTTGGGGATTGACATAAATAAAAGAAATCAATTTTCCCCCAAAATTGATCTAAAGTTATATTATCTAAATAAAATATTTTATAGGCATTTTTGCTTGTTTTTGATCTTCATGAGCTAAAAAAAAACTACTCAACTTTTGAAAGACAGCCCTTCGTCTGCTATCAGGCCTTAGTAGAAAATCAGTGCTTGACTATGAACCACCAAGTTAGCATGCAACCTGAGCTATCCATCATGAACTGGGTGTTATCTGACCCACCAAGCCATAAAGCTGGGAATATACTTTAACACTCCATCAAAAAAGGAAAGTGTTATATGCATGGTCAGGCTGAGCAGGCTATGAAGGCACAAATAAGTTACGTGAAGTGGCTCAAATGCCTACGATTCTCACTTCTGCTATGTTGCCTTCTCTCTCCCCAGACTGCACCAGGGGCATCGTGGGGAGATCTGCATATTCAATTGTGAATGGAGGTGAAGATTAAGCTAGACTTACAGATGGCTCTGCGTGACATGCATGTTCCACCTCAAAGTGGACAGCTGCAGCAGGACAGCCCCTTTCTGAGAAGTCCCTGAAGCATGATGGTAAAGGAAACTCTTTCCAGTGGGGACGACTTTGGGCAGTGCCCCTGGTGATGTACTTCGCTTGCAAGGAGAAATGGCCATTTGTGTGATTATATGCAGATTCATGGGCTATTCCTAATGGTTTGGCTGGATGGTCAGGAACTTGGGAGGAACATAATTGGAAAATTGGTGACAAATTTGAGGAAGAGGTCTTTGGATAGACCTTTGTGAATCAGCAAACAATATGAAGATATTGTGTCCCATGTGAATGTTCACCAAAGGATGACCCTAGCAGATGAGGATATTAATAATCAAGTGGCCAGGATGATCCATTCTGCAAATACCAGTCAGCCTCTTTTTGCAACTTCTGTCTTCACCCAATGGGCTTGTGAACAAAGTGGCCATGGTGTCGGAGATGAAGGTTATGCATGGGCTCAGCAGCATGGACTTCTATTCACCAGGACAACTTAGCTATGGCCACCACTGAGTGCTCAGTCTGCCAACCTCGGAGATCAACAATGAGCCCCCAATATAGCACCATTCCCCAGGTAATCAGCCAGCTACCTAGTGGTAGCTTGATTACCCTGAGCTGCTTCTATCATGGAAGTGTCAGTATTGTGTTTTTACTGGAATAGACACTTACTGTGGATATGAATTTGTTTTTCCTGTATACAATGCTTCTGACAAAACTACCATCTGTAGACTAAGTTTAGAATGCCTTATCCTCCATCATGGTATTTCACACAGCATTGCTGCTGAGCAGTGAACTCGCTTCACAGCCAAAGAAATATGGCAATGTGCCCATGCTCATTAATTAACTAGTCTTGCCATGTTCCCCACCATCCTGAAGCAATTGGATTGATTAAATGGTGAATTGTCCTTTTAAAGACTCAGTTACAGCACCAGCTGGGTGGCAGTATTCTGCAGGATGGGAGAAAGGTTCTCCAGAAGTCTGTATATGGTCTGAATTAGTGTTTATTATATGGTACTATTTCTTCAATGACCAGAATTCATGGGTCTGGGAAGTAAGGGGTGGAAATGGGAGTGGCACCACTCATCATAATCCCTAGTGACCTACTAGTAAAATTTTGCTTCCTGTTTCCACTACTTTATGCTGTGATGGCCTGAAGGTCATAGTTCCAGAAGAAGAAATTATTTTATCAAGAGACACAACAATTGGATATTAAAACTGCCACCCAGACACTTTGGGCTCCTGATGACTCTAACTCAACTGACAAAGAAGGGAGTTATAGTGTTAATTGAGGTTATCAATCCCAACTACCAGGGAGAAATTGGATTACTGGCTATAGTTTGAATATGTCTGTTAAAGTTCATGTGTTGGAAACTTAATTCCCATAGGAATGGTGTTGAGAAGAAATAAGACCTTTAGGAGGTAATTTGGTCATGAGGCTCTAATTTCATGGATTGATTGATGGTGTTATCATAGCAGTGGTTTAGCTATCATGGAAGTGGGTGCCTGATAAAAGGATGACTTTGACACCCCCCCCCCTTTTGCACGTGTGCTCTCTTGCACTTCCACTTTCCACCATGGTATGATGCAGCAAGAGGGCCCTCGCCAGATTCCAAGCAGGTGCCAGTGCCGTGCTTCCGGACTTCCCAACTTCTAGAATCATGAACCAAATAAACTCCTATTGTTTATAAATTACCCAGTCTGTGATATTCTGTTTTAGTAACACAAAATGAACTAAGACACTACTACTCCAGAATGGAGATAGGGAAGGGTAAGTCTGAAATACAGTAGGTCCTTTAGGGCATCTCTTAGTATTACCAAGTTATGTGATTAAAGTCAATGGAAAATTACAGCAACCAAATCTAGGAAGGGCAGTTAATGGCAGAGATTCCTCAGGAATTAAGGTTTTTTTCTACCCCACCAGGTAAAGAATCATGACCAGCTGAGGTGATTCTTGAAAGTAAAAAATGTAGAAGCTGAAAAACTAAAACCATAATATAAGTTAAAAATAAAAAGCCAGAGTACTTTTGAAGAAGAATAAGTCAAGAGTACTTGCTCAAGCAGATATAGGAAAGTATTATAAAACTACAGTAATTAAGGCAAGGTACTATTATAGATCGGTAGAGCAATAACTCAAATAAAGAAATCAGAAACAATCTCACACATAGAGAGCTGGGAAAATTTATGTAAACCAATATTGTCTTTGAATCCAGAAACATTCTCCACAGGGGTAAAATAGAAAGAAAATAATTTTATTATTTATTATCCATTAAACCATATTGTGATGTACATCATAAGAAATCTACTAAGAGAAGGCAAAGACAGAAAAAAAAATTCTCATATTTTTTGTACAGCCGAATAGCATGCAACCCACTTTGCGACGATGAACTTTATGTGTCAATTTGACTGGGCCATGAGGTAGCCAAACACTTCGTTAAATATTATTCTAGGGTTATTTGTGAGAAAGTTTCTGAATGAGATTAACATTTGAATTGGTAGACAAGTAAAGAGGATTGTCTTCCTTAATATGGGTGGGCCTCATCTAACCAGTTGAAGGTCTGAATATAAGAAGGTGACCCTCCCATAAGTGAGAGGGCATTCCTTCTGCCTGCCTGTCTTTGAGCTGGAGTATCATTTTTGTTGTTGTTTCTTTGTGTGTTTGTTTTTCCCCCAACCTCATGACTATAAACTGAAATGCCAGCTCTTCCTGGATCTCAAATCTGCTGGCCTTCAGAGTGGAACTACCTCATCAATCCTCCTGGTTCTCCAGCCTTCAGACTCAGACTGTAACTATGGCATTATTTCCCTTGGGTCTTCAGCTTGTCTAATACAGATCTTGGGTGTTGTCAGCCCACATAGCACATGAGCCAATTCCTTATAATAAATCTCTTTATATATTGATTCTAGTTCTATGAAGAACCCTGGCTAATACACGATCACATACATGGTCTCAAGATAAATAATAACTGTTCCTCAATAAAGAGAACTTGACAGCACCATTTGTCACACACAGTTTTTTCTAAATTCAATTAGTTGGGGTGACCATCTGTGTTAGTGCTTTGACTTTATCCAAAGAAAAATAAACTTCTAATATATGACTTGATTGGAGTTTTGCATCGTGGAATGTGGTGCTAGCTGAAGTTAGGCTCTAACCTACCCTCCCACAGAAACTGAAAGTTAGGGACACTCTCTTCTTTGATGTTTACATAACAATGATAGGCTTCCTAGGGCCTTGAGAAAGATAGCCTGTGTCTTAAAGCTGGCAATAGACTTATTTAGCTTTTGAAAAGATTTATATACATTTCAAACAGACAGAGGAAGAACTTAGAATTACAACCTTTTTTAAAGTAAATACTCTAAGGAAAAGAAAGGGTGGATATTTTTTTCTTTATTTTCAATGAGGAGAATTAAGCCTCTTATTTTTTGTTTGTTTGTTTGTTTGCTTTTGCCCTTACAGTGTCCTTCCTGTGTTATCACTGGAAAAAAAAAAAAAAACTATTTTACCTCAAAATTTCTTTGAAATATTTAGAGATGGCTGTTCAGAGTGCCTGCGAAGAGGGAGTCTTGCAGAGCTATCTTTTGTGGGGGAGATTTACATCTATGGAGAAAATCTGCATTGACACAGCCAGGTTTTCTCTGAGGCTTTTTCTTGTCCAATCTGGGAAAGATTAACTGAGAGTCTGACAGCTTTAAATGTCTTTTTTTTTTTTTAATTTTGGAAAAATTATAATTTTCTATCACACTTAATGAATCAAATTTCACAAATATTTGAAATATGAAGCCCAAAGCAATTGTGCAACAAGATCTCATAAAGTAGTAGGTCTTTCAGTAAATTTAGAAATAATCGATACTAGATTTTAAAGTACATTGATAAAAAAATTTAAGAAAGAATAAAGTACACTAAAGATTATTTCTCACCAGAGATCTCACTTCCATCCGGCCAAATTGGTGTTTCCTGCCTTATTCTTCAAATGTTCCTTCCTCATTTGAGGAGCCTTCTCTGACTCCCTCCAGCAGCAGAGAACTTCTTTCCCTTACCTTCTGTCCTCACTTAGGCTGGTTCTACAGCATGTGGTTTGTATATTGTTCTCCCCTGTTGCTTTGAGCTCCTTGAGGGCAAAAACCAAGAGCCGGTCTTTTCTGTACCTTCAGTGCTTGACTACACACCTGCCTACCAGTGCCCACCTACACATTGCTTATTTCCTGTTGCCATGCTCCTGCCCACCTTATTGCATTCTTCAACATTCTCATCTTCCCACTAATCTGTATTTCTCTCTGATCTCTTATGGCTACAGTTTACTGTAGCATAGAGATCTATCTCCTTCTTGTGTCCACACATTGTTTTTTGTTTTTTTGTTTTTTTTTTTGATTTCCAACACAGCTTTATGGTAATGTGACTACAGGGGTTTAGGAAATGTTAAATTGGTTTTGTACACATACCACTTAAGACAGACAATAACGATAAGTTTTACAAAGGTTTTTAAAAACAACAATAGCACATCAAGGCATTTGGTTTGTAAGTAGCATTTGTTTTACATTTCAGGCCATAAAGATGCTCTGGATGACTTAGGAATACATGAATTTGTTGCTTTTCCGGATACTTCTGGTGTTCCCAGGGTTGGTTTTCCTAGTGGCTAATTAACCAAGAAGTAGTATTCTGCTTCACCAGAGGTGTAAGCAGCATTCATTTAAACACTTGGGAAGTGTGGTCAAATGGCTGCAATGCCCATTAGTGCATTAAGCAGTGTTGACTTACTCTATAGAGAATGACGTTGCTGGATCTGGTGAGCTAAAGTATCTTTCTCGACCTTTATGAGTAAAGCTAACACAAATAAGAAAGTTATGTCAGTTCATAAACATTCTGTACCTTGTTATCTCAGTGAAGAGAGAACTAGGTTGAAGGTCAAGATAACTGAATAAATAGAGGATCAGGAATCCCTGATTTAAATCATCCTGCATCACTTGGGAGACCCCAGCTCATCACTATACCAAACTCTCTCTGTTCCTCAGTTTCCCCTTCATGTCCCCTTCATGTCTCTTGATGACATTGCAAAGACATTTAATCACACCCTTAAAGTTAGCTCCTGCTCTGCAGAAGGAAGTTACCATATAGACCCAAAGTAAGCAGGTATACAACTTTATTATTACCCTAAAGGGGCATGAGATGGGGCAAGGGGGAGGGGGAAGGTTTTATGCAGTTAAAGTCATTTATTCAGGCTAGGGGGAAAAAAACACTTTTAAAGCAATCAGTTTTTAACAGACATGCAGAATGTTTCTTTGGGCTAATGAGGTCATTAATACGTTTATAGATTTGTTTAATTTTTTTCTATTATAGCCCAAGTTATATTATAAAGTGTTCATTTTCATATCTTCTCTTTGTACTAAATTCAGAACTCCCTTGAGGGCAAGGACTATGTCTAATTATTCCTTGTGGTTCCAGTGCTTAGCTCAGCTCATTGGAGGTGCTCAGGGAAAGTGAGATTGAATGAATCAATCATCACACTTCAAGGACCCTCTGTTTTACCAGGTACCACATGCTAAGAAATGCAAAATTAAAAAGATCAGGCCTTTGGCCCCTTAAAGTTCATAAACAAATCGAGGATGTGTTCCTACCTTTCAATTCTACATTATAGAAACCCAACACAAACTAGCTTAAAAGGAAAAAAAGAATGTGGGCAGGGGATAGAATTTATTTGTCCTAGACAGGATACTTCTGTTAATAGTTTCAGGAATAGCTGAATCTAAGACCTGAGGGTTTCCAACAATGTTATCCTCCAGATTAGGTCTCTTTCTATAACCTGCTCTTGGGTGGCTTCATCCTCAGAATTTTTTTTTTTTTTTTCCGTATGAAAGCCCCTCACAGCTCCTTGTTTACATCCAATTATAGCAAAAATAGAGCTTTTTATGCCAATGGTCCTAGCAAAAGTCCTAGGAGTAATTCTCAATGCTTTTAATTGAGTCACCTGCCCTTCACTGAACCCATTATAGTAACTCTGAATAGGCCCACGTCACATGCCTACCTCTGGATTTGGAAGTGGGGTTGACCCCATCCAAATCGCATGGATTAAAAGTGGGGAAAAGTTGTTCACCAGAGGAAAATCAAGTTGCTGTTACTAAAAGGGGAAGATATTAGGCAAGCAAAAACTAATACATGTCCTCCATAAAGGAGATGTCCTATACAACAGTAATTATATGGTAAGACTAGGAATGATGCTTGTCTTTAGTGCTTACAGCCAAAGATTAGGTAGGAGAAATGATTCACTTCAAGGACAGCTGTCCACAAACATCTTCTAGGAGGAAGCTTATGAACTACGCCTTTTAGATAGGTAGGATTATGGTAGATGAAGACTAGGAGGCCTTTCGGATATGTGGAAAGGCATGAACAAAGACAGTGAGGTGAGGATCCTTTGGAGGTTTTCCAAGTTTGCTTGGAACTTCTGGGAATTACATCTGGAACTTTGGTTGGGGGACAATTCTATACATAGTCTAATAAGTGCTAATACTTTATGCAGATTTCTTCCATATATGATCTCAAAAAGAGTAATTTTGGCAGGCACCAGGAGTAGGATTATTCTTCTCATGTTACGGATGGGGCAAGTGAGGCCTAGTGCAAGAGATGCCTGCTGAGAGTTCACCTTCTTGTGTCCACAGATGGAACAGCACAAGAAGCCCTATTTCTGCTCTCCAGCCCAGGACTGTGCCCCTCCCCCCATCCACGGTAAAAATAAAATCTGGGGTTGGAAATCACCAGGACAGCAGCTGTGGCTCAGCCCCAGGGCCAGCCTGAGGACACCTTTGGAGGAAGCTGTGGGAACAATCATACAGGCAGAAAGAAGGTATCTGACTTGCATACTGACTAAGAGCAGAGACTCTGGAGTCAGGCCTGGTTTTGATTCTCAGTTTCATGAGTTAAGGTGTTACCTTGGGCAGATTATATAACTTCTCTAAGCCTTAGTATCCTCATCTGTAAACATGGTAGAGAACAATACGTGTCTTATAAGACGGTTCATGAGTTCTGAATGAGGTATTGCATATTAAGAACTTAGCACTCTCTTCCTCTTCAGGTCTGGTTTCCTCTTGCAATCTGGTCTTCTCTTCCTTGTCTGGTCTTGTCTCCTTGTTCAGTTTAGTCTCCTTTTCCTCATCCAGTCTGGTCTTCTCTTTCTTGTCCCTTCTCATCTCCTCTTCCTTGTCTAGTCTCGTCTCCTCTTTCTCATCTGGTCTGGTCTCCTCTTCCTCATCCAGTCTGTTCTCCCCTTCCTCCTCTGGTCTTGTCCAGTCTAGTCTCTTCTTCCAGTCTGGTCTTCTCTTCCTCGTCCGTTCTCCTCTCCTCTTCGTTGTCTAGTCTGGTCTCCCCTTCTACCTCTGGTCTCATCTGACCTAGTCTCCTCTTCCTCTCCAGTCATGTTTCCTCTTCCAGTCTTGTCTCCTCTTCCTCCCTTTAAATGCCTGAAGGAACATTTACCATTTATTCTCTCTGAGAGAATAAAACCTGTGAGTTTTCATCTACATACCAAGATCACCTTTGCTAGCTAGGCCTTCTCTTATGCCCCTCCCATAGCCAGTTTCGCCACTACGACCATTTTTGTCATTTTTTTCTGTAACCACAAGAAATAGGAGCTTCTGAAACCCATGGTGATTTGGAGATAATCACTCCCATGTCCATGCCAAGACATTTGTATGCATTTTCTCCAATTGATCTTCCTTTTATCAGATGAACTTTTTTAGGAAGCCTTCATAAAATGAAGAGAAAGTTTTTCCTGTTCCCCTAGTTCACAACATAGTGACATTACAATTTTCTAACTTTCTTTGTGAAAGTTGCAGCTGCCTAAATACATGGCAAGTCTACAGTAAAATAGAAAGTAATTCATTTATCAGAATTATGATAGGATAACAGAATTACCGGATTTTTAAAAAGTAAGCACATTATTTGCATTAGGAAAATGAAGTTTGAATATACCATACCAAATAAACAATAAAATCAGATTCATCCTTAACAATGCACAAAAACTGTTCTTAGTCAAACACTAATTTTACAAGTTTTTGTTGTTTTAATTTTAAATGACTAACAATCTAAATATTATGGGAAGCTCCTTATGAAATCTCTTAAATTAAATTTAGCCTAAAGCTGCCTCCTTCATATTTCAAGTTTGGCCTAATAGTTACTCCATAGATAGTGAATTGTAACCTAACTGTAAACAGATTGCAACCTAATCTTATAACAAATAACTGGGTCTCAGTCAATCACAGAAGCCATACTTCAACCACTCACAGGAGGCCAACTGTTCAAATAGTGTTCAAATAAGGCAAACAGCAAGCTGTAATGAATCTGGCCATTTCTGTACCTCATTTCCAGTTTCTTTTTGTCATTCTCCTTTTTCTCACCATAAATCCTCTCTGATCATGTGATGGCATGGGAGGCTCTCTGAATTTATTTTAGAATTTATTCAGGCAGAAGGCTGCCCAATTAATGACTTATTCTTTACTCAATTAAAGTCTGTTAAATTTCATTTGTCTAAAGTTTTTTCTTTTAACAGATGGTATCAGAAATGGGATCCAAAGTAGACCCCCCAGAAACATTGAGCAACCATGCAAAATATCCAACAGGCTCACTGGGTCATTAATCTCTCACTGCAAGCAGGGGTTATAGGTAAGTTTACTCCCAGATTCCAAAGTTTCACAGATTTTTGTTTTGAGCTATCAAATTTGTTTGAGTAAATTATGTTTTTATCAGAATTGGGTTTGGAAGTTGTGACAGAAACTATACTGGGTCTAGGATTGGATTGAGTCTGATAACTAATTCACTTGGATTCAATTAGTGGCCTTATATATCCGACTGGGTCAGACAGAAACTGGCAGTAAATGGTAATTCTGCAGGGGGAGGAAAACTCCAGCTTTTGAAAATCCACAGGGATGTTTTGTGTTCTATCCCCTTTGTTTCTTTTTCTTCAGTAAATTTTTGGCTAACTTGATCAAGGGAATCTAAGAGCCAAAGCCAAGATTCAATGTAAATGTAATCCTTAATTTCCAAAGAATTGAGCATTCCACCTTCTGCCTACACCTACCTATGTATGTGTAAATGTTGGGTCCTAAAAACAACAAACACTTATAAAAGTGGAAAAATATTCCAAAGATAATTTAAAATTTTCATGGAACATTCCCATTGAACAACAATACATTTTAACAAGTACATTTTAAAATGAGTATTCTCTAATTAGGCTAACCCAAGGATGCCTATTGATGTACAGAAGCTCCTTTAAAAAGTTTAATATTTTTGTTCTCTTTTAAAATACTACTTATAAATGGCAAATAAAAAGCTTAAGCAGAAAATTAATTAAATAATTTAAATATAATTACCTTTTTGTTTAGTGACTACCCCACAACAAAAGTGAAAAAAAAAATATGTTATCCTAGATAAAGTGTTTATAAAAGGGAGGCCCTCAGATAAAGGAGGCTTGCTTCTTTTTCAGAGCTATCCATGCAGAGTCCAGAAATAGAGAATGCTTTCCCTGCTATATTCCTTAATGGGCTCAACCCTAAATTCAGTAATTTTAGCTAAGAAATAGTAGTTAAGTTTTTTTTTTTTTTTAAAGCCTATTAAACTCCAAAACACACCATTTTAGCATTTATCTGGCTATCTTAAAACCCTCTGCAAAAGAATTTCTGTATAGAAAACTCCATTTGTAAGAGTGTTTGCCTCTGTATACATGGACGAGAGGGAGTACTGAGTCCTTAAAAACTCCTACCATTGTTTTAAATTTATATAATAATTCTTACCTTTGTTTAAAGTGCTTTTCTTGGCCATCTTGTCTTAACAAGGCCTTTACATACAACCTTTTTCCTTGGTTGAGCAAATGATGGTACAATATTTATACCTATATTCTCACCTCTATGCTTTTCAGGTATCAGTTTTCTACCTTGTTTCACCTGAGTCATTTCTTTAGAAGTACAAATTTAGGGTTGCCTCGCTAACAATTATTTAGGGAAATGAAACAGGTAATTGAAAGATTAATAGTCTAAAGGAGGGAAGAATGTTTAAAAATCATCAAATGACAATTCTTTTTAAAAGCTATAAGATCTACCTCTCTGCGTGCATGTATATTTATATGGGTTATGTGTACATGATAATATTTGGTAAATAAAGCTAGTTTTAAAGTTATTGGTAAAGTATTATAAAATAGTAATGGTTTCAAAATTGTCAGTTAAATATAATTTAGATATCTTTTATTGGATCTACTGGCCAAAGAGATTTATATTGTCTCTACTTTATGTTTTAAGGTCATAAAACTGCAACTTCTGTAATATTTTTGATGCTTTCTTGATTTTTGCGTAAGCTTATGTTTTCATTTTGAGCCTTTGAATTCTGAGGTTTGGAATAGATGACTATGATGAGGCCTGAGAACACATCTTCAGTTACTAGACCACCAACTACAAGAAAGAGTCAAAACTAATATGGCCCCATTCCTCCCTGACACAGTTTTGCCTCCTGGCCATACTAGGAGGGTTAGATACTTCTGACATTGTCTTCATTGTTTTGTCTTGTGTCCTGAGCTCTATATTTGGTATGTTAATTCAGGAACCAGAGGAATCCTGCCCTTCATGGCTTTCCTTGAGTGCCAGGTGGGTACTTGGTACCCAGAACAACTGGGAAAGACATTAGGGAGAGTACCTGTATCATAGTGTCAAAATTCTTTTCAGGAATTTAAAATCTTAATGACATGTTATGTTAAATTAAGTGATAGATAATCATAGAATATCTGAGCCATTTGTAAGTAAGGTAAAATACCAAAATATTAACTATTAAACAAATTTGTTTACACACATTAACATATTATTTGTATATGTTACAGACAAGCTAAATATATTTTGATCTGTTATAATAATAAACAAAAAATTGTGAAGTTGTTTTTCATCTATAAATACTAATATGAAACAGTTAAAATTACTTACTTCCTAGGTTTTCACTAAAAAGTAGGATTATTAACCATTAAAATTATAGTTAATATATATATATAATTGAACAAAATATAGATAAGAGAAACAATTCTATATACAGAATATAAAAAGAAAAGCAAAATATGTCTTTGGTAAGGAATGTTGTAAGGGCATAAAAATGTGCTTGTTTAGGGAAAAACATTGTCTAGTTTTGAAGTTACCTAAAGACCATTTCAAATTTTTAAAAATTAAAAAGATATGCATAATAGTAAATAGGTGTAAAACGTTAAAAGTGGAAAAAAAATTATAAGAAACTATAAATGGTTTATAAAAATCTTGTGTGGTCAAAGCTGACTGAGTTTGGATGGATATGTTTATAAGTTTTTATTAAAATTAGACTTAGTATTTATAATATAATAATACAAAATACAAGGAGTGCAATGCGCACTACCCGAAGGATGGACATATTTGAAACACGGACTTCGGTGGGGGGGAGAACCAAGCGCAACACACGTAACCTAAACATCTGTACACCCATAATTTGCTGAAAAAAAAAAAATATATATATATATAATAATACAAAATAAAATTTGGATTTCTCTTTTAAACAAGGATTTTCTGTAATGTTAATGAGATAGTAAAATATATTTTTTCAACTTTTGAGTCAGCTACCAAAAAAAAAAGAGGAAAGAGGAAAGAAAAATTCTACTTTCTGAGGTCCTTTATTAATTCATTTGTTTAGAAAACTGAGTCTTCTTTTTATCAGAAAATGAAGATATTTACTTTATAAAACTTTTTAATTATCACTTTGGCTAAATCCATGACTATTATTTAAAAGTGACCTGTGATCCTATTTTGATTGTTTTAAAAATTTGACATATTTGTCAGCTTCTGAAAATCAAATTTAAAATGAAAAATTAAGTCTTTTGACCTCAAATTAACTCTGGGATGTTACAGAAGGCCTCTATTACACCCAAAAGAAAGATATTAATAACAAACAGACTGATATGTTAAATTATATGGAAAGCATTATTAAATAAAAAACAGTGTTTAACCTTCTTCAGGTTGTAATTTTATAGATATGTTATAATATATGTTCCAAAATTGTATGAGACACTTAAAATTCTAATATGTCTTGGTATGTTATCAGTCACAATAATGTTAATAATTATTATGTTAAAATATTCTAGTACAAAAAAATAGCCAGATTTCCTTATCAATTATGTGTCTTTAACTGTAATCATTTTAAGTCATTTTCACAGTTAATTGCTTAATTTTAATACAGCTTCTAAAAACTCTTAACAAGAAAATAAACCCTAGAATATTGTGTCTTCAAAGAGATTCATAGGAAGAATGAAAAAGACCCTGATAAATATTCTTAAATGTAGGTTTCTGTTAACTTTAAGATCATATCATTTAGACTGGGTAAGAATTCCATAAACACTGATAAAGAGACTGACTGCTTTACAAAATTTTAACCCAAATAGAACAAGAATTAATTGAATATCAAGGAGATACTTTACCAAATTTTAATACTAAATTTCCCAGTATTAAATTTTTTAAGATAAGTAATTTAGATAAAATCCATATTCCAAGTCAAATTACCTATAATAACCCATTTACTAAACAATACTGTATACCTGAATAGAGAAACAAAATTGTTATTTAAGAGGATATAAATCCAGCCAGGCTTGGTGGCACACATCTGTCATCCCAGCTACTTGGGAAGCTGAGGCGGGAGAATTGGTTGAGCCCAGGAGTTCAAGACCAGCCTGGGCAACACAGTGAAGTCATGTCTGTCTCTAAATAAATAAATACAAATGAAAGAGGATGTGAATCCAATGTTAAGCGTGGACTCATGGACAACCTGGATGTCTGCCTGGTCCTTCCTGGGTTCTTAAATCTTCCATTTTTAAAAGGTCTACACTCCATTACTCATTATGGAGGAGATAAAATGACCCAGGTAAATACACACACACACACACACACACACACACATATACACATAGACACTTACATACATATGTGTATATGCAGTGACTGTTCTAAATTCCTAAAATGGTTAACAATCTCACCTAATCCAAGCTTAACAGGTGTCTTAAACTCTGAAGCCCTATGTTCTCAATTTTTAACTAAGAGTTTTCCTTGAAAGGCCCAATGAATGTCTCCTGAGTTTCAGTCAATCACAAGTCATCACACTTACATGACAATTTATGCCATGCAGTAATTATTCTTTCTGAATAATTTATCCCAGTTGTGCAATGAAAGGGCATCCATGGTAGTCATCTAGCATCAAAATCTTATAATTAGGTACCCAATGAAAAGTACTGATTGAACTCCTGATGTTTAATGCATATGGCTGTATCTGTTTTAAGTCTAGAGGACTTAAACCACAGAGTGATTCTCCCAACCCCTCAGTGAGGTACAGAAGCCAATATACCATCTTGAGGTCACAGAAAGAATAGGGGCTTACATTGTGGTAAAATAGGTTACGGGAAGGGGAGAAAAGGAGGCTTGGCCAGCAAAGGTGTTTTTTGTGTAGATAAAGTCTCATAGTAGAAGCTCTCAGAGAGAATAGATGGTCAATGTTTCTTTCAGCCTTTGAAAAGTGTGTGTCAGTTAATCTTTCCTAGATCAAACAAGGGAGGTACTCAGAGAAAGCTTGACTACATCAATGCAGATTTTTCTCTGCAGATGCAAATCTCCCCCCATAAGACAGCTGTTTAGCTACTCTTGTATCTCTAGCCTTTTTGACTATCCATCTTGAACTATGGTAAGGAAATATATTTTGGAGTAAAATATTTTTGTTTCTTTCACTGTAATTGCCAGATTTTTGTGTGTCTATTACCTGTATTTATATATTTTCTTTTCCACACCACCTTTCCAACGAAACCAGTTACCCAAATATTTTTGTATGAAGTGTAGAACTTGAGTACTTAGAGGCATAGGAATGACTTTTACTTTCTTATTATCGAATTTAGCAATGGAGATGGTTCCCACTTTCATTCTGTTGGTAATCAGACTGTTGAACTTACAAGTCCAAGTCCTGTTAAACTGGGAGTACAATTTAGAGCTGATCAGAAATGAGATTATAGAAACTATTATTGGAATTACAGGAAGAAAATTGTAATGTAACAAATTATATATCTGTTTTCTAATAAAATGTGATTCTTCCGTAAAGTAATTGAAATAAACCTACTGTGAATAGGACACTAAGGGGGTCTATGTCATAGTAGTTATTTTGCTAGAATATCTCCTTTCATTTTAATTTATTACCAACACCAGTTAATCCAGAAAATTAAGTTTTAAGTCACTTGTGGGAAGTATAGATCAGTCCTGAGGTGCTGGTTTCACATGATAAGCAAGAATCCATTATTATTATGTTTTGTTTTGTTTGTTTTCACTTTGCTAGACATACGGGTGATCAGCAGTACCGGAAAAGGTCTCTCCTGGTGCAGTGATTGCTTCCCTTTTGTGAAGAACTGTTTTTCTGTAGACAAAGATCTCCTAGTCAATAGAGGTAGCAGACTTCTAGCAGGTCCTCATGACTTTATGTCTTAGGGTTTCCAGAGAAGAGAGCACTTTTAAGTATTGAATGTGATATGAGAGCATCTAACTAAATCAGATGCAGGACATGGTACCAGACCCAAATATATAGGCCTGACAAAACACAAATTGAAAGAGAGAGATCCTGTGTGTGTCTGCACTTGTCACTGTAATATTTAACAAAGCCGGCAGTAAAGCTCTAGCCATCTTAACATATTAGGTTGCAGAATCCTAACCAATGAGTTTTTTGGAATTTGATTCATTTCCTTTACTTGTTCAGAGCACTGAGGCTTCTGAGAATTTTCAAACATTTGCATAATCTTGGACAACCATAGATATAAAATGATTTCTCTGTTCTGAATGAAGGAGCACAGGGAACTTCACCCTCAAATATGGCTCCCTAGTATAATGATGAGTATTTTGAATTAAAGTCTGTTAGAAATCAACAGATGTTAGAAAGATTTTCCCCCTATCTACATAAAGACCATATGGGCTCCCCAACTCCCAAGGAGAACAATTGCTTTTCCTTCCTCTCCCTGTTATTTCTTTATCTATTACAGGAAAGAAGACCAAGAATGTAACCACACATGAACAGACTATTTCACAAGATAATCTCTGTCTCTCAGGCTCACTCAGTTTCCAAAGAGAACCATTTAGAAATTAATCTCTGTTCTCCAATCAATCCATTCTTCCTAGTAATCATTTATGGCCCCTGAACGAAATTACCTATAATTCTCATCTCCCCTCTCCACTTTGAAATAAGGCTATATAAGTGTCTGGGCCCCCTGGGATACAATTACTCTGTGATTCTCCCAAATGTGCATGTTAATAAATTTGCATGCCTTTTCTACAATTAATCTTCCTTTTGTCAGTTGATTTTTTAGTGAAACTTCAGAAAGCCAAGGGGAAGTTTTCCTTCGGCCCCTACACAATCAATATGCTCTGGTATTCCAAAAGTGGGAATTATGCGTATTAAGAGAGACTTTATTGCCTGAGTATCAATTTTTGAAGAATGAAAGACTTCAAGTCATCCAGACATCACACATATCATAACTAGATAAAATCTTTTACCTTTTTTAGTATTAGTTCTATGAAATCCAGCTCCCATTATTAATAGATTCCTGGTAAAGTTGGTCAGGGAGAACTTCCAGTGCTTACCGTGGGAGTAGCTTGTAAATAATTCTGTTGAAAAATAGCACAAATCTATATCTTTTGAATGCTTTTATTTTTTAGTTGGCATAGTAAGAGCCTGGAGTCTTTAAAATCACTCTTTAATTCAGATAACTTTGTTGATGACACAATAACACTAACTAAGCAAATAGGGACTATGGGATAAGAAATATTTTGTTAGGTAATTCCCTTAGTCCAGTCAAATTTCTATTAGCTCTTTTTATACTCCGTTTTCCCATTTTCTTTTGTGAAACACATTTTTTAAATGAATAAAGGTTTTTTTATTGTATTATAAATGACGCTTCTAAATTTGGAGTCTGTCATGTTTTAACAGCAGCTTTTGTAGTTCTATCAGAAAAATTACTGCCTTTAGAAACTTCATCCTTCTGCCCTGTATGAGTGCCACATAATGCATTACTGATATCTGAGTAGGCAGTTGTAAGCCTTTGACAAAACAGCTATCAATTTTTCATGAGATATTTTAGTTCTCATGAAAAAATCCTGCATTTAAAAAAATTGTTCTGTTGTATGAGAGATGCCAACTATATATATATATATATATATATATATATACATGCACATATATATATATGTGAAGAGAGAGAGAATGTTTAAATTTCTAAACATAAGGAAATCAATATATACCATCTGCCTCTTGAAGTTTCTTTTTGATTGGGATTAAAGACTTTTGATATTTTTATACTCTAAGCTAAATATCAGTTCTATTACTTCCTATTATTATATAGTTGTAATTATAGACAGTTGCATAACAATTCTCAAATATTACTACATGGTTAAGTTCTATATTCACCAGGTTTATTTGTTGGAAAAAAGAAATATTTAATATTTGTCTACATTTGATCACTCAAATGTTAATGAATATCTATTAAATGTAAATTACTATAATAGACGTAGGGCACATGGGAAAGTGACATAATACTAAAAAACAAAACAATACAAAAAACCCTCTGGGTATTGCAATTAAATTGGTCATTAATTGCCTGATTAATTCTCACAGTTATATAATCTTTTAGACTTATGAGTTCTCATCTTCAAAACTAAAGGAGTAGTATCTGTTTATCTTGTCTGAGTTGCCGTAAGATAGAAAAGAAGATAAAAGAGTCAGTCTAGAGCATGAGAAGCAGACCTACACACCAAAGTGCATGTAGCTGCCCTATACGTCAAGTGGAGTTATTACTCTAAGCCTTATCCTTATGGCTGTGAATGTTTGTTCCCTCCAAAACCCATGTTGAAATTTAATTGCCCGTGTAAAGGTAATGGAAATTGGGGCCTATCAATGATGATTTAACCATGAAGCCTCTATCCTGAGGATGGGTTTAATGCCTTTAAAAAGGCTTTGGGGAGAGGGCTCTCTCTTTGCCCTATGTGATGATGCAGCAGGAAGGCCCTGGCCAGATGCCGGCATCTTGGACTTTCCAGCCAGAAATGTGACCCTAGTATATTTCTGCTCATTATAAATTGACCACTTTCAGGTATTCTGTTATAGCAGCACAAAACAGATTGATACAGGTTTTGTAACACATTTGTGATAAATATGTGTACAAAATGGTAGCTATTGTCTTAAGCACTTTGTCATTTTGTCAGATAGTATTAACATTTTAATCACTTCTTATCAATCTCATTTTCATTTTATGAAAGAGATATGAAAAAAATTTCAGTATTCTTTAAACTTTAACACTTACAGTTTTCTGAATCTGTGGAATTTATTCCAATAAGGCAAAACATTTATTTTTGGATCTTAATCAATCTCTAATCTTGAATTCGTTTTTCATTAACAATTTTATTTTCTTCATTAATCTTTTTTCAATCATTGTTCCTTGGCAGTTTCTACAGCATGTTCCCAGCAAAGAAAATAATACAATATTCTATGTATATTTCCCAAAAATAGACCAATATTCTTTAGCTCCTTAATTTTTAGTATAATTTCAAATACAGCCATGCAATTTTTCATTATAGATAATAAAAGTATGCTTTTACATATATAATCATATTGGTTATATATTTCAATTGTGGAAAATTTTAACAAATCTTTAGCCATTTATGATTACATCACATAGTAGTTTATTATATAAATGACAATATTAAAAAGGGTCTACACATTATATCACTAAATGTTGAAAATTCAGAAAATCACACATACTGAGAGAATTCACTATTGGCTGAAATAACTTATTCTGGGTCTCCATTTTCTTATCTAAGCCATGGAAACATGTTATGGTTACTTTCCTTTGGGTAAGATTTTATGCTAATTAACTTGATACAGATTTGAGAATCTTCCAGAAACAACAACAAAAAAACAAACTGTATTTATTGTTACTATACCCATATGCATTCCACTAAAAGGTGTAATAGAAAGTAAAAGAAAAAAGAAAAAAAGAATTACCACTGATCATTTGTATGTCTCATAACTTTAGGGTCTTAAATTCTTGAAAGTTTAAATATTAGCATCCTTCTTGAAAATAAGATATCTTATAAATTAAGACATTTAAATTATTGAGACGATATTTACAGAAATTCTGTGTATTATATTTTTAGCCTAAAAATATAAATCATATAGGTAAGTTCTTTACCATTTCCCTGGTATATTCATGACAATCCTCTAAACAGCAAAAATAATACATATTGGATATGTAACTACTAAACCATTTTTATCCTAGAACATAATCCCTGACTTATTATAAATTTTACCTAGAAAGACATAATAAATTACACTTTCATGACAGTAAAAACATGTCAGTTTCTACTGATGTTTTTTAAAAAATATTTTTACCTCAGGCAATACCATCAGGAAAGAATATAGCATCTAAAATGTGCGCACTAGGGAACTTTTTTTTTAGTCAGTCTTTACATATCAGGGCCTATCAACAGTTTTGAAAAGTAAAAACATGACTTTCATGCAAATACAAAATGAACACGTAAAGATTTCATACAGCTCGTTAATTAAAGAGGATGTTAATAATATATTAAAACTGGTTTAAATAAAAATACGGCTTAGAGAGATGTATATTTTCTAAAAATTCATTTGCATTGCTGTGAACAGAAATTATTTGCATGCAATCAATGGTCAGAAAACATTTGCATAGCTTTTATTTTCTATTGCTTTATTTCTTCCACTACAGAGTTGTTAAATAGCCCAGTCTATACAAAGACATTCAATGATATGCACCTATGCAAAATCAGATTATTAAGGCGCGTCTGCTAGATAACCTTCAGCACTCCACATATATATGCTGAATTAAAGGATAAGTATCCTGAGTTTAGGGAGTCAGAAACTTATAATGAAAAGTAAATTTGCCTGACTTTTGCCCTAGAGGAGACATTATCTTTATTACACTGAAAAGTAAAACAAACTCGTCTCTCCCTATCAGAACCAAATTCAAAACCTGAAGGTAAGAGGTTGAGGTGATGAAATCTAGGGTCTCAGTCTTAAGATACAGAAACTAGACAGGTTTACAGAAAGTAATCAATCAATGTAAGTTTTTCAGTTTATTATTTTTCGTCTATAGTTATTGAAGTCCTGTGTTTAATTAATTTTCTCTGTGAACACTGAATCCCCAACCAAAATTTATCAGGATGTGATAACAGCCGTGAGACAGGGAGAATGCTACCAGATCATACTCATGTAGATGATTTTAGGCAAATACAGGGGACAAAGTTCATAGAAAAGATCTCCTATTGTTATACTCTCTATATTTACCCTGACAATGCTCTGTTAATGAATTATCTCCCTAAATTTTGAACGTCTAATCCTCAGGAGTTAGAATACTGAGAGGCTGCCTGAGACCACTGTTAAGTATACACACCCAACTTACTTTTACCAAAAGTAATTCATGTAAATGAATCTTCCCAAAGCTACATTGGACTTGAGATTTTCATGATGAAAAGTGGAAAATAGCAATCCATGGAGTAAATTATAATTTTCAGTAATAAAAAATGGCAGAGCCAAACTCTCTTGATTGCTTTTTACTATCCTACCTCTAGAGAATTCTCTTCTGCTATTTCCCTAGTACAGTGGTTCCCTGCCACTCTTTCTTATTCCAGGAAGATTCAATATATACTCTAGGGTTAGATGGCAATCTATTCCCTTTTATAAAGCCTGTGCAAAATAATGAGTTGGAACAGAAACCAGGAATAAAGCGTGGACCGTGTGCCTTCTCTCACAGGTTGCTTCTATTATGCTTGATTTCTGGAACCCAGAACATTATTTGTTACATTTTTCACAAAATAAATGATCTGTATCGCATCTGGAAGAGGCCAAAGGGCAATCCCTGGCTTTCAGCAACCCACCTGTTTTTAGCTACAGGAATCCTTCTAAATTTCCCTAAATTCTAAGAGTCTCAAAGAGGTATATAAGGTAATTTTTTTCTCCTGTTCTACTTTAAAATAAATTTCCCCTTTACAATTTTTTGCATCCAAAATGAGACAGCCCTTTAAAAATTAATGAAGGGCTGCAAGGTAGGAACTGTCGTAGGGGACCGAACTCTGCAAAGGTACAGGCATGGTTAAGAGGTAAGCAGCCTTTTCTCACTAGCTTGCTTTCCTGTAATTGCTTACTGCTCAGTAGTCATGTAACTAGTGGTCATAATGCTAGGCAGATAGTAAGGGATCACCAGCTCTCCTAGGGACAAAAGCAGGCGCCCCACCTTAGTGCTGCCTCAAGCAATTGACACACCTGGGGAAGAAGCACAGTCTTAGTGCTGCCTGACCTTGATCCTGCCCTGAGTAATTGCCTCACTTGGGGAAGGAAGAACACCCTGCCAATCTGGAAAAGAATACAGGGAATTTCCCAGCCATGGGCCAGACAGCCCAGGCACAATTGGGGCTAGAAAATGGCCTAGAGTAACCTAAGGCTAATTATCATGTCGTGAATGGTCCATCAAAGTGGTTCAATGGTGCCTTTTGAACCACGAGGAGGGCCCAATCCATTCAATATAAAACAGAACCCCAGACCATAATCAGAGCCTTTTGTTATGACAAGGGGCTCATTTGTGCTTGTGGCGAATGTATCTTGTTCTTGCTCTATAAACCTATCTTACTCTTCCTCAATAAACTTCGCCTTGTTCTGGCCTTGCTATCTGTACGTCTGGTCATTCTTTCACCAAGAACACACCAAGAGCCGAGAACAGAATGCCAATCTGGCAATAAGATTTGTAGCTTTCTTAATTGCTCCCACAGATAACATCACCATTATGCAAACTAAGGCAGATCTTTGGGATATTTTCCAGACACTGCATTCCAGTGGACTAACTGACCCAACCAGACCGGTGGCCCATACCAAGAAGCTGACCACCACCCAGGAACTGAATCAGTACAAGAAGACAATTTCTACACCCATATGATTTCACCCCCAACCCAAGTAATCAGCAATACCAATTCCCTAGTCTCCCACCCACCAAACCATCCTTAAAAACCCTAATCTTTGATTCTCATAGAGATGAATTTGAGAAATTCTTCCTATTTCCTCACCTGGTGCCCTGCAATATTAAACTCTTTCTCTGCTGCAACCCTTGCTATCCTAGTGTATTAGCTTCCTTTTGTATAGCAGGCAATACAACCTAGTTGGGTGGTAGCAAAAATGTCTTTTTGAAGTTTTCCTCTGATAATGTGTTCTTCCACCATTGCCTTTGGTTTGTTTAACTTATTAATACTTAATTTCAGTTGGGATTGGGAAAGAAGAACATAAATTAACATGCACAATACAACATGCTTAAATAGAAATGCCCCCATCTAACATTTAATCCTTTGTTACTAGATCAGAGACTTCGAGATTGCACAGCCAGTACTATTGCACACCTTCTACAAATAAAACACCCCATTTTAAAAGTCTTTTCTGTTAATATAGCTACAAATTTTATATTTTTAATTTTATAAAATTATTTTTTTAAACTAAAAGTAATAACACTAATTCTTCTACTCATAGCTGAAAGTATCCCTAATTTACTTATTTAAAGAAAATGATGGCCTGGGAAATTTCTTTATGATACATTCACTGTACAGCACAAAGCAAATTGGGGTAGTATTTTTGATTTAAGCATTTTGGATTCTAATTTATAAATGTATTCTTAATTATTTTGCATTAGTACATACACACACAATAAAATTACACACATAGAAACACAAGAAAGTTTTACTTTCATGTCATATATAGCAAATATTTTATGTTAGATTTTCTTCTCATTCCGTTGTCATGAAAATAATAGAGCAAAAGAGGCTTTTAGAAAATAAGAATGCTCTTCAATGTCAAACCAAAGGTCAAGAGAATTTTTCATAAGTACATTAGATAAGATTTTCAAATTCTTTACATGGTAATTTAGAGTTTCTTTGAAAAGATTTGACTTTTGAAGTGCAGTTTTAATCATAATTTTAGAAATAAGAGTATTATATCATAAAAGCTTTTTAGTACAGATAATAGAAAGCTCTTCCTATTCATTCTTTTTTAAAATGTCAATGTGAATTTAATATATTTTATATGCTATCAGTATCAGAATAGTACCTCAGTATAACTTCTCAGTTCTAAGAATTCTTTCCATAATTCTGTATTATATTATCTCAGAAGTACCTTGCCTTTATGAAATATTCTTTCATTAGTTCTCTTTTCCAAAGGGCCCACCACTCTCATGAATATTACTGAATGATACCATGGTGGTCACAGAAAATCAGCGTGACATTGTATTGATCTAATTAAGAGTGCTAACAATAATACTTATAAAGGACAAAATTATATGAAGTTTATTTATCACGATGTGGTTAAATGAGGTAATTATGAACATATATAAATGAACTTTAGCATATATCCACATCCCTTTCTATATAGTTTTTTGAACATGGCGTAATATTATATAGTTAGAAAACTGTTAAAAGACCTTCACCAGATCCTCAACAAAATAATAACTCAGAAATCTCACTAGGACAATAGTAGAAAATTTTGCTTCTTTGTAGTGTAAGACTGCCACAGGATTTACTATCATTTGTGGTTTACCCATTTAATTAGGGAAACTTACGTTAAGCAGCAATCAGGAAAAAACTAGGTTACAACTACAAACTCATGAAGGCATATCCAGGGACTAAGTTAATTTTAAATTAAAAGTTAATTCACCATTTCTGACATTGTATGCTAATTACATGTCTAGACATTGTATCAAATTCATTTTTAAAATTATTTTCTTAATTCCGACTGAAAATTATTAAGATATCTAGATGTTACTTCTAAGACATTTATGGGGTGGTCTTTATTGTTGGATTGTCAGGAATATTTGAAGAGACAACAAGAAAACAAATCAGCAAGCATCGTTTAATATTTACTACTAGGGTCCAGTCAGTAACACAGAAACACTAGGTATTATAAAAGAGAATATATGGTATAACACAGGAGTTGGAAAGAGCAAAAAGGAAAATATGAGAGACCAAGAAATTACTACAGGAAGCAACTATTAACTTTATGGTTGATGAAACGAGGAAGAAATGAAGACTGAGAAAATCTGGAAGATCATAAGAAGAAAAACACGGAGGTAGAATTTGGGCTTTGAGAAGCAAATGTGGCCCATCTGCTATTGTTACCCCAGAAGGGGTGCAGGAGGGTTGGTTTTGGGAATAATGGAAGTGGTTGGAGGCTGGAGCCATCGCTAGTGTGAAGTGCTGATGCTGGGGAGATACTGACAGTGGTGACAAGGAAACCAAAGGGAAGTATTTCCGACTTCTGATTTCCAACATTCCTCTAGCACCTACTGTGGATAGAAACTCATAAGAAGCAAGCTGTTAAAAGGTACCTGTAAAATCTATTAATATTATGTAGAGTTATAATCCTAGCTATACAGATGGGGAGAACAACAGCTGAGAGAGGGCAGCTAAAAACTGGTACAATCCCCATGTGAAGATTTTTACATCTGGTTATCAGTATTAACTATTGACACTTCCCTGAAATTTTAAGAATTTCAGTTTTAACTAAGATTCTCTAACATGTTTTTTTTTCCTTTTTTTTTCTTTTCTCTTCTTTTTTTTTCTTTTATTCCCTTCCCTTCCCTTCCCTTCCCTTCCCTTCCCTTCCCTTCACTTCCCTTCCCTTCCTTCTCTTCCTTACACTTTCCTTCCCTTTCTCACTTTCCCCTCTTCATGGACTTATTTAATCTGAGATATGGAAGATGCAGTCCTTGGACCCTGAAGGGAAAGGATTTTATTTTTCTTCAAAAATATTCAAAAAAATTCAGTAATACAACTCATTATTTGCAAAAAAAAATCAATCCTATGTATTCGTACATAGTTTTATTGAAGAAATTCAGGCAAACCCTTTATGATGTAGGTAGCTATATTAGCAGCTTGAGCATACTCTGAATGACTTCACCTATAATATATTCTTTCTTTTTTTTTTTTTTTTTGAGACAGAGTCTCACTCTTTTGCCCGGGCTAGAGTGAGTGCCGTGGCGTCAGCCTAGCTCACAGCAACCTCAAACTCCTGGGCTCAAGCGATCTTTCTTCCTCAGCCTCCCGAATAGCTGGGACTACAGGCATGTGCCACCATGTCCGGCTAATTTTTTTCTATATATTTTTAGTTGTCCGATGCATTTCTTTCTATTTTTAGTAGAGACGGGGTCTCGCTCTTGCTCAGGCTGGTTTCGAACTCCTGAGCTCAAACAATCCGCCCGCCTCGGCCTCCCACAGTGTTAGGATTACAGGCGTGAGCCACCGCGCCCAGCCAATATATTCTGGCTTTTTCATAGCCCATATATACTTGTCAGACAAGGGTTATCCTACTTACACAAGTGCTTGCAAACACCCAAAGATAAAAAGTATTTCTGTAAATATTTGTATACTATGAAGATAGCATTAATCTCCAATAAAATATAGTCTGAGTCCTAAATTTTGCCTAGAACACTACTATCATATAGGCCTTTCAGGTTACGATCTTTGAGAGGCACAAAGAAATTATTTCAGCTAACGGCAAAGATTCATTTTAGTCTTTGTTTTTATAATAAGCTGTCTCTCATGCCAAAGTGATGAAGCATGGCACCTAAGATAGTACATGTTAGAAATAACATATCTTCCTAAACATTGATTTTGCACTTTGGCACACAATTTAATGTATTTTTAATTTTAAACCAACATGACAGTATAACTTAGCAGAGGGAACAAATCTCCCTAAAATGTTGAAATTAATATGTGAGCTCAAAAAAGTTTCCAGTGTACTAAAAGATGTTTCTATGATATCCTCAGTCATCTGAGTTTATTATTTAACCTCCTCACCTTTTAAATAAATGATATTTTAGAAAAATAATTGATTTATAGTAAAATAAACAGCTGCTGGACATTTTGAGGGTCACATATGTGATTGAGTAATTTAAGATAAATGCATTTATATCTCAAGAATGATATGAGTATTCTGACATTTTAATAAAATGAGATTTTATTTTCTCCTCAGTTATCATACCTCTGCCCCACAACTGTACTAACTCTCCATTTACCAAATTACCTGGAGACCTTTAAAGTATTTGAAACTATTATCACATTATTCTTTTTTGAAATGTTCTTTCTCCACTGTTTTTATGACACTGTTCCCTACAATTCTCCTCTGTCACTCTGGCAGCTGTCCTGTTTGTTCCTTGCATCTTCTCTGACTCAATTTCTTCTCTGAGCAGCAAATCATGTGATCAAGGACAGCACAGACTGTGGACTTACATGTCCACATTGGAATGCATGCACTGTCTCTTAGCCTTTCTCAATTCTGGGCCTTATTTATTAAATGAGAATAATAATAATGTCTATCTCATGTGATTACTTTATGATTAAACAAGATCATACATGTAAAGCAATTCGAATACTGACTGGAACATAGCAAGTGCCAATGTCAATATATGTTGGCTATCATAATCAGCCCTCAAATATGGATGTGTCACAAGAGTATTCCATAGATTTGCTTTTCTTAAATTGCTATGTACTACTATAAAGCCATCTCTTACGTTCCATAGTTTCAATTGCTCTCTGTATATTGAGAATTCCCCAAATCTACATTTTCAATTCTAACATATATTATGAGTATTTTCCCAAAGTATTCAGCTTCTTACTCAAAATCACTACCTAAAACCAAGCATGTAAATCACTGACCCATAATTTTCCTTTTAAATATACTCCTCTTCTGCCCTTTTATATGGTACCATGGTTCACCAAGCTGGTAAAGCCAGAAATATGTTTGTCATTTTGACTCCTTTTTCTCCCTAACTCCTCACAGCCAATTAATCCTACATCCTTCCCATTATAAATGCTAAAATTATATTCTCTCTTCTTTCTCAATTCTTTCACTTTTTAAATTTTAAATTAATATGGGTACATAATAGTTATATATATTTATAGGGCACATGATATTTTGATATAGTCATATAATGTGTATTAGTTAAATTATGGTAATTGGAGTATCCACCACCTCAAGAATTTATCATTTCTTTGTGTTAAGAATATTTCAATTCTATTCTTTTTGTTATTTGAAAATATATCCTAACTTATTGTTGACTATAGTCACTTTGCTATGCTATCAAATGTTGTTCATTCTATCTAATTATCTAACTATATTTTACACCCATTAACCATTCACACTTTAACCCCAACTCCCGAGCCAGACTCTGATAATCAATATTCTTCTCTCTGTCACCATGAGATCAATTGTTTTTGTCTTAACCTATACAAGTTTTTTTCAAAAATTGCAGCAATACTCTGTGTGTGTGTAGACTTTCTCCCTACAAAATATTCATACAAAGAAATCTTTGTAACATACTAATTTGCTGAAGTCATTCTCCTATATAAAATCCATTGATATCTTGCTATCCCTGTGAATAAAATTGATACATTTCCACATATCATATAAAGCACTGAATTCCCTGTCTTTTTCATACCGTGCTTCAGCAATTCTAAACATTTTAAATTACTCAAGTTGACTATGGAAGATTGCATTTTCCAAAGATGACTGTTACATATATGACCGATTTTCCTGCTGTTGATGTGAGTAGTTTATGTTACTTCCATTTGCATCCGGGTAGGGGCCTTCAATTTCTTTAACTCTAGAGTATGGCAGAAATGATCATCCATATCTTCTAAGGCTTAGCAATGTAAGGAATATAGCTTCCACATCTCACTCAGTCTCTCCCACTCTCTCTCCTCTCTGTCTCTCTGTCTCTGTCTGTCTTCCTAACTCCAGTTCTAGCTCTAACTCTAGTTCTAGCTCTCTTAGGATGTTTACTTTTAGAACATTCTAGCTGAGAGGGAGCCCAAAAAAGTCCATGTAGAAAGATCACATGGAGTTTCCCACATAGCTGAGGTACATAGCCAACTGAGGTACATAGCCAATAGCCAGCATCAACTGCCATAAATGTAAGTCAAATTTTTCCTAATCCACAAAGTCTAAGTATAATAAATGGTTGTTTATTCCACAAAATTTTGCTGTAATTTCTTATGCAGCCATAACAACTGGAATATGTACCAGGTTATATCTTTTCTTTAGGGATGGGGCCCTCTTCCAGGAACATTTTTCAATTTCCTAACCTCTCATATCAGCCATTATCAATACCAGAATTTTTCACCAACACTTATTCATCTTCTCAATTTCAGTTTAAATGTTATCCTGTTCCAGGCCTTTTTATCCCTTACACTATGTTTGCTACTACTGCTTACTCCTATATACTCTATTCTTCTATCAAAGCATGTTTCAGATTTAATATTATTAGTCATCTATTTTTATTGGAATTCTCAATGATGTCAGAATATGCATCTATCTTGTTCATCATTATCGTCTCTTGTGTATAGTAGACTATGCAAACTTGTGGCTGGTATTGGACTAATACTTTCTGTATGCATATGTTGGTAACATAAGAAAAAATAATAAATATTAAACTTAAATAGTTTGATCAAATTTATAATTTCTTCCAACTCAATAAATATGTAAATGTGACATAGAAAAAAAACTTTAAAATTAAAAGTATTTATAATTCCTGCAATCCAATCCTTCAAGTGAAGATGGATTCTTAGATTTTGCCAAATTAGGGTAATAGGCAATAAAGGAACAAAATGAAAAGAGAGAAAATAAAGAAAAAGAAATGAAATTAAAGAAAAGAAATTAAAAGACATGACAACATATCATTAAAAATAAGACATGATTTTGGGGAAATTGTAGAATTCTTTGAGACACAGGTATTATGGCAATAAGAGCTATGGATTGGGACTGGCAAAAATGAAAAGTAATAAATTCTTACTGTAATATGAAACTGTCTATGACAAAGTATTCTTACCATGAGAGAAATCTGTTAAATCTCATCCGACATATTGGTTCACAAATACCGAAAACAATGTATGTGTTGAGGAAGAAGAAAGACTAACATGAAGGCTGAGGGAATAAAATCTATCCAGAATATTTAACAAAGGAAGAATTTGTTAAAAGTTTTAGAATAAATAAGCAAATGTTCAGGGCAGAGCCAGCAGGGGGTGCGTTGGGGAGGGTAGAATCAATGGCGCTTTAGGAGTTAGAAAAGTACTGATTATAAAGTCTGAATTTAATGAGCAGGTGAGGTAGGTTATATTTGGAGTATTAATTTGAGATGAGTTGATTATTTGAGAAATCAAGTTATTTATACATATTCCCCGCACTGCCATCCCTTCAGACCACTTCCATCTATATATCAAATTTTGGGGCCTCCATTTTCCTGGAGACAAGTTGGCAGGAACCACATATTTAGTTTTAGGTACTAAATTCAGATAACCTACAATTCTCAGCGTGAGACAGTATAGTGTGTTTAAACATTGGTGAAAAGTTAGATAAGAGATTTGAAATAAAGACTTAAGACCTATTGTCTAGCTAACCCCTTCCACCCACAAATGGAAAGTATTAATAAAATCGTCCTGTCGACATAGAATTGATGAATGTAATTGAGAAAGATTTAGTAATAAGGAGCTGAAATTGAGAAGAAGTAGGGCAAAGCTGCCCCTGCCTCTTAAGCTGAAGCTTGAGAGAGAAAAGCCATAAATAAAAGGTCAAAGAATATAATTTTCCCCATTATTTCCTCTCACAAAATAGTACTGTGGAATAATAGCATTGCTTTTTATCAATTTTATAGTAATATATCTAAATTATATGGGGTACTATCTTCTTTAAGACTATTAGTTTTATGAAGAATCTTTTTTAAAACGCATGAGAATTAAAGCAAGGAATAAATACTTTCTCTTTTTGTGTGTTCATACCAAAAGTACTAAAAATAAATTATAATTTGAAATTAAGCTTTTAATATTTATATGCAACATAGTCCTCAAATCTTACTCCAATGATTATAAAATTGTTCATTTTCAGTTTCCCAAATAGTCACTTGACTAGTACATGGAATACTCAAAGAAAACCTAGCTCCAATATAGGCTAAACAAACAATGCACAGATAATAGGTTGTCAATATTTATTGTTTAATCTAGATTAGTACAGCCACATAATTCTGTACCTACTGCACCTCCCACACGCATAACAAATTTAATATTATGTATCAGCCTGTAATGGAGGCTTCTAACAAAGAAACAAATGTTTTGACCTACATGTCATATCGACTAAATAATTTTGCCAGTGGCAACTTTTGTTTCTACACTGAGTAGTAACTTCAATAATATCTGCATTTTAAAAATCCATAAAAATGGATTTGTCACAGTAAAGGAAATTAAGCAAATTATGAAAATTATTCTAAGCCGAGTGCTTGACATTATAAATAAGACAGTTGTTGTATTATATAATTAGTATCATACATATATTTTCAAGTTTATGAATGTGCGACTGAGTGAATCTATTCCTATGACAAAAACCATGGCTTCTATGTGAATTATTACCAATTTTGACCTCTGGTATACAGGGCCCTGTATCTTTTGACCCCTGTCTCTGTCTTCATCATCTCTCCTAACACTCCCCTGCAGTGTTAGGAGAGATCGTCCCCTCCTCGCCATGGTAGTGTGAATGTGTTCCTTCCACCTGCAGGCCCTTGCACTGACTGAAATGATTTTTATCTCTACAATTTCTATTGCAAAATCTTTCCCAATTTAGCTCCAACTTACCCCCAGATCTTGTTGTTTCCCCTCAGAAGTTTTTCTCACTCTCTAAACACTTTACTATCTGTTTTCAATGCAACTTGTTACTTTGGCAAGTTTTGTGATTGCTTGATTGATATTTACATACTCAGCTGATAACTCTAGTTTCCACTGATTATTAGCACAATGCTTCACTCATAGCAGTTCCTTTATAAATATTTGTTGATAAAGAAATGAATGCAATGTAAGCCTTATATGATTTGTAAATTGGTATAACAAATCATATAAATGCTTGTGCCAGAAATTTGGTGTCATTGGCACCTTTTTTTCCCTCAGCCTATCTAAGCAACATCAAGTCATGTTGGTTCTAACTCTGAAATACTTAACACAGTATCAATTTCCATTTGCCCCACCTCAGTCCTTTCTGACATCATCTCTCATCTGGAAAATTGCAATTGTTTCCTAATTCTTCTAGTCACATATTCTGTGTGTCCCTACAATCCACTCTGCATATAATTGTTCACATGACTTTTAAATGACAGACCGCTTCATATTTTCTTAATTTTTCCCCTGGATCCTCATTTTAATTAACAGTTTCAATCTTGCTTAAAATATTTAATGGTTTTTCATTATCCTTATTTTATAATCTTGAATATTAAATATTGAATTATCAGATCTAGACCTATCTTATGCCAATCTTCCATACACCACATGGGCCTTCTTTATAACAGACATTAACAAATTTTTTTTTCTGATGCAAACCATTCATACATCCTGTTCCCTCTGACACAAATACCTTTCTTCCTCTCTCACCACTACAACACTGCTAGGCCACACCAAAACCATTGTTTATGTCTGAGTCCTCACTTAAATGAGATCATCTGGCTTTTAAGTGTATAACTAATAGTTTGATTACTTATGGAAGCCTTTTTGTCTCCTTAAACTAGCATGATCCATGGGTGCTACAGTACTTCTCTGTATCATTCACCATTTTTGGCTAATACTTAATTGTTGACATATTGTAGATAATAATTATTTATTGTGCTTGATGTTGCTCTTTGATAACATGTACACAGTTTTTAGAGAATTTGTATGCATAAAGGATGATTTTTAAATATCCATCAATGTGACAGAACACTTTTATGTAATTTTAATTATTTTAGCAGTTCTTGTCATTCCAAAATTGCCCAGGATTGTAAAACAAATGATGCTGTAATTCTATTTCTAAGCAGATATCATTAGATTATTATCATAATCTACTACACCTCTCACTTTTCCGAAACCTTTCCTCTCTTCAAAATTCCCTTAGAAGGCATGTGACATCATAATAATCATATTTACAGTCTGATGTTAAAGTCTTACATCCCTTAAGATTTGAACCCCCATAAACAATATATTTATTTTGGGAATATGGAGATTTTGAGAACTTAAAATATTTTTTCAGTACAGCACTATATAGTTACTCCAAGTGACCTTTTGAGATTTATTTTTTTACAATAAATGTTTTGTCAAGCTATTGTACATAACATTCCCTAGTTTTTCTACTTGGTAACTCTAGAGATCTTGAAAGATCTGTATTCATTTAATGGGACATAAGTATATTGCTAGACTCTTGGCAGAATCTGAAATATCCACATAATTAAAAAAGTGCTTATTTTAATATGACAATATTTTGATCTAATCCCATTTGTCTATCTTAGCTTTTGTTGCTTGTGCTTTTGGGGTCGAGTTTAAAAAAATCATGTAGTTTTCCCCATGTGTTTTCTTCTAGTAGTTTTAGTTTTTGACATTATGTGCCATCATTAATCCATTTTGAATTGATTTTTGTGTATGATGTGAGAAAAGAGTCCAATTTCATTCTTGCGTATGGATAACCATATGGATATCCAGTTTTCCCCACACTGCTTATTGAAGAGACTGTTCTTTTCCCATTATATATTCTTGGCACCTCTGTTGAGGATCAATTGACTGTAGATGTGAGGGTTCTTTTCTGGTCTTTCTATTCTCTTTCATTGGTGAATGGATACACACACACACACACACACACACACACACACACATACACACACATACACATACATATTGTTATGCCAGTATTATGATGTTTTAATTACTATTACTTTATAGTATAGTTTGATATCTGGTGGTGTGATGCCTCTAGCTTTGTTCTTTTTGCTCATGATTTCCTTGTCCTACTTACATAACTAAGTTATGGAATCAAACTAAGTGTATGTTAGGAATGAATGATTAAAGAAAATATTGTATATACAGACAATGGAATATTATTCAGCTTTAAAAATGAAAGAAATTCTGTCATTTGTAACAGTCTGGATGGATTTGAACACTATGCTAAGTATATAAGTCAAGGAAAGAAAGATACTTCATGGTCTCAATTACATGCAGAATCTAAAACAATTTAACCCAGCGAAGCAGAGTAGAATGGTGGTTACCGAGGCCAGAGGGTGGTGGGAATGGGGATATGATAGCCAAAGAGTACACAGCCTGAGTTAGATAGGAAGAATAAGTTTGGTCTTTTGTTGAAATCGATTGCACAGCATAGTGAGCATAGCTAATAATTGAGTTTATAATATTTCAATATCACTGAGAGTAAATTTCTAACCTTCTCATCACAAAAAATGTTAAACATTTGAAATGATGGATATATTAATTAGCTTAATTTAATCTTTCTCCATTGCATTAAAAAATTATAACAGCATTTTGTACCCCATAAATACAAACAACTATAATTCATCAATAAATAATATAAAAATGAAAAACATGATATTAAAGCTTTTTTTTCTTCTTCATAATAGGTTAAGTTAAATAGATAAAGATTTGATATCCAAAGCTAAGACCTTTTACATAAAGACTCTATATTCAGGACAGACATCAAAAACTTTATTTGCTGTAATTCTACAACTTTCTATATTTCTAGTGTGAAATTACTATTGAATTCAGTATTTTGAAATATGAATACTTCTGAGCACACAAATACATAAATAACAAAATAAAACAAAGAATAGCAAACAAAAAATCAAAAATCTGTCATAGAGTTCATATTGTGATATTTGCTTAAGTATAATAACATCAGGGAAAGAGTTGTCAGAGTTTAATATTGTCTGTAGCAAAGACATTACATTGAGCAGTAAGCACAGTGGAGTCTAAAATAGGACCAAAACTTTTCAGTAGTAATTATGGTTTGGCAATTTATTTTCTGTGTCAAATATTTTTGTTTGAGGATTTGGTAGGGCCATATCCAATATTAGCATTCAAACAGACCAAAGATCTTGGGTAAGGTAATATGACTACAGGCCACATAAAAATGAGACTGTCAATTCTGATATCTGTATATACCTTAACAGGAGAAAAAATTTCAGGAAAATTAGTCAATTAGAATTCTACAGTGGCTGCTTAATGTAAATAGACATTTTAATCCCATTTTAGCTTTCTTTTCTTAAAACATTCCCTCAATTTATTGGTATATGGAATAAAGGAATACAAGCAGGGAAGAATTATTCAATCATTCTAAGGTTAATAAAATTTTGAGTAGGAATTAAAGATTTTTTTTAGTAAACAAACAAACAAAAAAACTCATTGATGAAGTAAGTGAGTATACAATGCCTGCCTCATAGTAAGTGAAATTGGCATTTGTAATAGCTAAAATAAGAATTAACAATTGTTGAGGGTTTACTATGTGATAGACAGTTTGCATTACCTGGTAAATCTCTAAAAATTCTATGAACTAGACATTATGTTTATCCTCATTTTATGAAAATTTAGAAAAATCGTGTAGCATGCCTGGTATCACCACAGCTAAGAAATTCAGAAAGTATGCTCTCTGACTAGACTTACTAAAAGATACATTTATTAATAAGCATGTATCATTTGCACATATCATTACAAAGATTGATGGTGTGTGTTTTAATTTTTTTTCTATACAGTGGGACTGAGGGATGACTTTTGTAATTAACATATGCATCTACAGATATATACTCAATTTAGAACTAATTCTAATATAAAAATTGGGACATTTTTGGCTTTGTTATATTTTAATATGAGTCATTAACATCTAGCCTTAAAACAATTTCTGTGCTATTATATTTAGTATTTACAATATAGGCAGATAAAACTTTCTCTGCAAAGCAGTGATATTCCAAAAAGTGTTACCGAAACCAATAAACTATAATGGATGCACAATAAAACCTGTGACCTGAGACTCCCACATATTTAAAATGAAGATTATATAAATAACCAAAGATCTTGATGTTTGAGTTAAATTAGGTTACCATGAATTCTCTAGATAGGGTTTTTGTGTTTTCATCTTTCTCTTTCTCTCTGGAACACACATTATTAATATGTATTCTTCTATCTTTACTTTTGTTGGTTATTCTACAGATAACAGCATACATTCTGACTTATGAAAATTTGATATCACTTGATACTTCTACATGTTTCATAAAAATAAAAAAATTAGAAAATGTTAACTTTATTCATCCTTTCAGATTTATATTTCTTAGGCCTGTATTTTAATTCCTTATATTGTGATTTTATACGATGAAATGTCAATTAGATTTTCAACTTTTAATAGATTTACTCTTTTCAATGCTCCCCCTCCTTTCGACATCTCCAAGTTCCCATATTATTTGTTTACAATGGAATATTACTCAATTATAAGAAATGACAGTGATCTAGCACCACTTACATTTTCCTGGATTAAACTTGAGCCCATTATCCAAAGTGGGGCACCACAAGAGCAAAAGAACGGGTTCCATTTGTACTCA